>OX438764.1:3452155-3668155 GCA_949316455.1 Acleris holmiana | reverse complement strand
GTCTGATGAGCAGAAAAAATATGCCATCGCCGCATATCTAGATGGACCAGCCCTTCACTGGTTTAAGACAAATTTTGAGGAATTCACGACCTACGCAGTGTTGGTGGAAAAATTGAAACTGCAATTTCCTTGCCGAGGTGATTTTGCTCAAAAATTTTACTACAGAAGGCAGCAAAACAAGGAAACGCTGATTGAATATTTCTACGCCTTAGAAAACTTAGCTGTTAAAGCTAAAATCGATGATGAAAGATTCATAAGGCATTTTATTACATCTATGAACCAGCATCACCAGTGGCTGTTGGCAACGAAGTTATTCGCATCTAAAGAGGAACTTAGAAAAACAATAATGCAAATGGAGGACATATTTAATTGCGACACCACATATGCAAGAAATGTAGAATTGCCAGTTTTTAATCCAGATGTAAACTTCGAAGAAATCAGGAACCGCGGTGATCAGCCGATGCACACACCACGATTCGATGAGTCGACACCGTTCGGGACGCCAGCTACAATAGCGCCACGCAGAATGCACTTTGAACCAGAAGCACCACGCGAGTCACACGATCTTCGTCCTCGTCCGTGTCCACGCCCACGCCCTTGGACACCACAAGAAAGTTCGCGAAGGCAGCAAGGCGCAGCGACGTCCAATGAACGTTATCGATCCGATTATCGAGAGGTTACTCCTTCTTCATCAAGGCAGCACCCAAACTTCACGCCGCGTCGTTAGTAGATCGGGATGCGACAGGCGGCATGGATTCAAACCCGATCCTTGTAGATAAGTCTAGGGACGTTTCTGTACCGATTATTCCAGTAGTAATAAATGGTATTATTTGTGAAGCACTCGTTGATTCAGGTGCGAGTGTCTCTTGTATCTCCAAATCCCGATGGGATAAATTATCCTTGGATTCTCAAACGCACGGACCTATGGCCTTGCGAGCGGTAGGCGGTTATGCAATCAATGTGCATGCCTCGGCCGAAATAGGGATGCAAATTGCGTCAGTATATTATCGGCAACGCGTATTAATTATACACGATACGGCTGAAATAATCATACTGGGACAAGATTTTTTACGACAAAACCAAGCAATAATCGATTTCGCAAAGAGTCAGTTGACACTGAAACAAATTAGTTCGGTGCCTTTCATCTCACGTCATAATGAGAAAAAAACATTTTTTTCTATATGTGCTCATGATCCTAATGAGTTTGTATATAATGAATCTTCTTTGAAGAAAACTGATTATATTTATTTTACAGATTGGGTGCAGCGCAATGAAAACTATTTGTTAAATCTTAACGACGAGAAACCGGTTGTCTTTGACGTGAATGATGGATTGACGGGCAAGCAAAAGACAGAATTGGATGGTTTATTGAGAGGGTTCCGCGACACTTTTTCTTTTGCAACCCGAGAATTGGGATGTTATAAGGATACTTTTATTTCAGTGAATACCACGGATGATGAACCAGTTCATAAAGCACCGTATCGGGTGTCGAATAAACAGAGGCAAATAATTGATGCGCAAGTACAGGAGATGTTGGAAAATGGCATAATACAGGAGTCAAGAAGTCCTTATGCTTCACCCGTTGTGTTGGTGGACAAGCCGGAGGGCCCACCAAGATTTTGTATCGATTTTAGAGCGCTAAACAAAAAAATAAGGATGGATTCGTACCCGATTCCAAGAACGGATGATTTGCTTGGTTGTTTACAGGGAGCCAGATATTTTGCTGACCTTGATATGAATTCAGGGTATTGGCAGTTAGCTCTGGGCGAAGGCAAAGAAAAGACGGCCTTCGTGACGCATACGGGGCTATATGAATTTAATGTATTGCCGTTTGGTTTGAAAACGAGTCAAGCCATGTTCCAGCGAGTGATGGACAAGGTGCTTGCAGGGTTGAAATACAAAAAGGTTGTTGTATATGTCGATAATATTTTGGTTTATGGTAAAACGTTTGAAGAATTTGTGTCGGCATTGGAAGAGGTTTTATCGCGGTTAAAATCGGCCAACTTAACCCTAAAACCGAGTAAATGCAAATTTGGGTACCAGAAAGTGACAGTTTTGGGACATGAGGTGTCAGCAAATGGAATTGGGCCCGATGTGAACAAGATAAAGGCAATGAGGCAGATACAAACCCCAAGGAACGTAAAGGAGGTTAGATCAGTGCTGGGTTTGTACTCTTATTACAGAAAATTTATCGATAATTTTGCAGAGATCGCATTACCGATAACGAGCCTTACAAAGAAAAATAAAAGGTTTGTTTGGGCAGAAGAAGAACAGAGAGCGTTTGACAAATTGAAGGAGAAAATGTGTTCCGCACCGGTATTGGCATATTTCTCTAATGATAAGGATGCGATAACGAGAGTGTTTGTCGATAGTTCCGAGAAGGCGTTGGGAAGTTGCCTTTGTCAGGGCAAGGAAGGTGAAATGAAGCCAGTTGCATACGCCTCAAGAAAATTAAGTGCCGCTGAACAAAGATATTCAGTGACAGAGAAAGAATGCCTAGGATTAATATGGGCGATAAATTATTTTAAGCACTATTTGTGGGGAATGAAATTTCAGGTTGTCACTGACCATAGAGCGTTAATATGGTTAAAAAGCAAGCGTGACATGAACGGCAGACTCGCCAGATGGGCTTTATCAATACAGTCCTGGGACTTCGATATTGTATACTGCTGTGGCAAGGATAATGTCGTAGCCGACTTCTTGAGCAGAAATCCGTTGATCGAGAACCCGAGTGCAGAGTGTATGGAGAGAATTCCCGAACAAGAAGACGGATTCGTCTTATATGCGCTGAATAGCGATAGTATGAGGACGGCACAACGAACTGATTCATTTTGCCGCCATATTTTGGATCAAATGCGACAGAGCAATACGAATGTTTATCAAAATTATTTTTTGCAGGATAATTTATTGTATAGGAAAAGGGATGTTGGACAAGAAACGAGAAAGCTCTTAGTATTGCCGCAAGAGAAGTTTGCAGAATGTATGCTAGAATTGCATGATGAGCCAGTGTCTGGAGGACATTTTGGTTTGTTTAAGACATATGAAAAGTTTAATGAAAGATATTACATGTCCAAGGCAGAGAAAAAAGTAAACGAATATGTCAAGTCGTGCCAACAGTGTCAACTGAGGAATGTCAACAAAGTGATCGCACCATTAATACCGATAAATGTTGCAGATTTATTCGACAAGTTTTGCGTCGATGTGGTAGGGCCGTTACAGATTTCGAATAAACAGAATAGGTATATTTTAGTCGCAGTGGAATACCTCTCGAAGTATGCAGTGTGCAAAGCCGTGCCCAGAGCCACCGCGGAAACCATCAATGAATTTTTGGTTACGGAAATATTGTGCCGTTTTGGAGGAGTTCGACAGCTGATAACCGACAAAGGCTCAGTATTTACTTCTAATACCATTAGAGAGACCGCAAGTCTTTTTAATGTGACGCTCACGCATGCGACAACATATCATCCGCAAACAGTTGGTTTAGTGGAACGATTTAACAGGACATTGTTGGGCATGATCTCAAAGTATGTCTCGGGGGAGCAACGAGACTGGTGTACGTATTTGCCTATGGTATGTTATGCCTACAATAGCGCGAAACAGGCTAGCACAGGTGTGGAGCCGCATTTGATTGTGTATGGTAAGGAACCATTATATAAATCTGATATCGAGTTGCGCATCAATAATCTCCGGGTTTCAGATACGCTAGCGGATAAAATAACAAGATTGTCGATATTAAGAAGAAAAGTTGCCCGGAATATACAGCGCGCCCAACTGAAGCAGAAGTTTTACTACGATATCAAGGCCAAAGATATCTCATATGATAGTGGGGACTTCGTAATGCTATACTGTCCGAAGCGCAAGTCTGGATTAAGCAATAAACTTGCTAGGAGATACAAGGGACCATTCGAAATTGTTACAAGGCTTTGTAATAATAATTATAAGATCAGGAAAGTCGGTACGGTAACAAAATGTATTATTGTTCATAGGAATAGGTTAAAGAAATTTCATGCTAGAGCTTAGTTATAAAGTTGTATATAATTGTGTATAGTCATGTATAATATTAACTTTCTTTTTGTCTTTGCAGTTCGCTAACACAATGAGCGAGCATGAATAGCCATGAAAAGGGAGAGGAAAGTGAGATGCAGGCTTGTCTCCATGGGAACATTACTTCTGGTCTTATGATGAGAATTCCAATTTGCCTGTAAGGTGTGGAAGAAACTCTGTATGGGTTTCATCTCACATAACGCCTGACAGATGTTTTCTATGGTGCTCAAGTCACGTATTTCATATCGTTTGTTATATGTGATGGCGATATGGTTGGATGCTTATTCATGCTCTTATGATGTTATTATGGGCAGCTGTACTTTATTTGATTTAATGTGTATAATTATGTTTTTATTACATGCGCATTTGCTGAGTTGAAAAAAAACTGATGTAAGAAGTCTGACGGCTGCTGTTAGCAGAAGGAACACTGGCATGCAATCCTGCCTTTGATGTGGAAGGCACAGGAAGTCCGATGTCTGGACTGCACCATGCCCGTCCCTTCTGTAGAGCCGTATCGTTGAAATTTTGTTTTAAACTATTATGTCTTGTCTTTTAATAGGCGCCAGCTCTTCGATAGCTTGGATGCTTGGCCCCGTATAATTGTTTGTTTTCAGATGTCTTTAATGGTGTTTATTAATTTCATGTACTGATGCTGAGTTAAGCTGCCATCTGGCGACGCTTACGTTCGCAAACTGTACTACTGATATATGTTTTTTTTAATATAATGACATGTAATTAAATATCTTAGCATAGCTGTAGTTAGTAATAAAATTTTAGCATTATGTTAGTAGGTATTGATAGGAGATAACGATTGATGTTCTTTCAGAGCATGAATTCTTATCACGACTTAAATAGGTAGGTAAAACTAATATTCCTTCAGAATATTAGTTTAGTTGTCATGCCAAAGTGACATGACATATCTGATGTCATCTCACTTAGAAATAGTGCCTGTGGCACCATAGACAGTAACTCTCTGTCTGATGAGAGGGGATGTCTATGGTTCCGCAAGTAAAGGCGACTGTGTGCGCCAAACCCTAAGGCGTTAAATCATAGACACGGGTCTATTTGTTTTTTAATGTCGATACCAACCTCCTTGGTACGATGTTTAATGCTTTTGTAATTTTATGCTGGCAACGTATAAAGGGAATTGATTCTTTCTTGTTGACCAGGCACCTTCAGTGTTTGGGCTGTCAAGCATGTTTGACAGTAGATATGTAAGGTTAACCATGGATCGCGTCTTTTATTTTTGGCAGGGTTTTTGAAGAGTCGAAGTTTGCTATGGCAAGTAGCGCAGACTATGCCGATGACGCATGGTACGTCACTAACACAAGTTTTGGCATCAGATGCGGTATTGTCACAGGAAATTATCCTGTAGAGCAGGACGATCCCCCTTAATGTATTGTTCCCTCCTTAGGTAGTCGTTAGGGTTTCTCATAGGATAGCATAGGTAGGGACCTTGCTTCCAGAGGGGCGAGGGATGTAATGAAAGAAGGATGTAGCAGTACATACTCCTTTCATTGTTTTCTTTTTTCTATTTTGTTATGTCGAAATGTCTCGAAATCTTTTGAATAAAAAAGATTTCGAAATATGGAATGCCCGCCGGTGGTTTTCAGGGGGACGCTCGAGAGTCTCCAACGGACCGCGTTGGCATTCACATGTGAACTAATGTATATTTAAACGTTAAAATAAATGAAAGAATATATTAACACTGCAAGACGTATACTTTTATTCTACGTAGCTTAGTTGAAAGTGCGTAAAGTATTACGCTTAGGAATAGGCGCCTACCAGGTCTACAGTACCTACTAAATATCCAACTGGCTAACACTTAGCAAACGTCCTGTGCTGATACAATTTGCTTGATTTTGCCCATATTAGTTTAACTTTACACACACACACACACACACACACACACAATAATTTTAAGTCAGAAATGTTTTTTGGCAATAATTTTAGTTTAAGCATAGGATTACTTTAAATAAATAGTAGTGAGACGACTGGCAGCGCTCTCCTCTCTTTTCAACTCGGTGGCCCTGATCAGCGTCAAGGCTAGTAAGCCTGGACACCTTGCTGAGTGGCAACCATTTCGGTGTTACTTTTAGATTAAGTAAGTCTAACTTTGTATTACTCTTTTTTGCATATGTTTTATTGTTGTTTTTGTTCATTTTATTTTATCACCGAATAAACCAATTATTTCTTTCTTTCTTTCTATTTTAGTAGGTATAAACACTTTAATCGCCTGTATCTCAAGTACCGATGATGTCTACTTAGTCATCATAGAAAACAACACCCAACACTATGGGGTAGACGAAAAAGAAATTACATCCCCACGTTACATACAGGTACACTAAAAAATAAATTATTTTATAACTTTTTTTGCGTGACTAATATTCATGCCAAATTACAGCTTCTAGTACTAAGAGTCTCTGAGCCAGGCTGCAGACGGACGGACGGACGAACATGGCGAAACTATAAGGGTTCCTAGTTTAACTACGGAACCCTAAAAAAAAACTGTTGTCGATTGTCCCCTGATATTATTATTTTAAGGTTAGCTTTTATGTAAGTAGACATGAAAGCGTTACTGTTTTGCAGATGCCTATCTAGCAAAATCTACACAACTCTACCCATTCTTTATTACATAAACCGAAATATTATTACACAGATAGCATCGACGTCCCTTCACAAAGGTCTATAATTATCCCCGAATCCCTTAACCTTTTTGTTTTTATTTTATTGAGGGAGTAAAATTTCTTCAAAGGGACTGCAAGATGAGGGTACTTAATAAAAGATGATAAAAGCTCTTTATTTGAATGGCCCTTGCGTAGGCGCGTCTTTAATTGGACCTACTAAGCATTTTGTTAGTCCAATATTTAAACATACAGAATTTAGGAAATTTGCGTTTCAATATCTTTAGTGGGCGTTATTTTTATTATTTTAGAATTTAGAGGTCCAAAGTCAACCTGTAAATTAAATAGACGAGCTATTGCATTATCTTACCAGGGTAATTTTTTTTTATCGGTGCACAAATTTTAACATATGATTTTGTATCGTTAATATAATATATCACGACAATAAAACGAGTTCAAAAAAATGTTTTTGTTTGTTGCAAATTATCTCTCTTTTACCTTCTCGTGTGGACACAAAGTCACACTAGAAATGATGACATGGGTTGTCAAGCTGCAGGTATGCGATACACTGTATTAATATTCGAATTTTGAAATTTCATGTACAGCTTATCAGACAACAAGCCCCTCTCCTACTGATATTCTAAATTTGAAATTTCATTTATTTACTTACTGAACAACACTCCCCTCTCCTCGCACCCCTGCATTAGAGGGTCCATGAATATCGTTAAGTTAGTGGAATCATTGAATCGGCAATATCTCTAATATTTTTTTAACTAGAGTAAAAATAACACAACATGTGTTATTGATTAACAATAGCGAAGCAAATATTAAAATTTGTGCACCTATTAAAAAATTACCCTGTATATTGTCTTTGACGTGTTATGGTATTGTTAAGGTTCCGTACCCAAAAGGTAAAACGGGAACCCTATTACTAAGACTCCGCTGTCTGTCCGTCTGTCTGTCTGCCACCAGGCTGTATCTCATGAACCGTGATAGCTAGACGATTGAAATTTTCACAGATGATGTATGCCATGACACGCATCCTGATCTTGACAGTAATATGGATATAATATTTGGTGACAAAAATATTTTGCTATATCACTTTAGTATTCACGCCCCGAGTTAGCACAAGTCTACTTACCTATAAGGTTTTGTGTTTGCTGAATAAATGTTTGTTGTTTAGTATCAGGGAATGAACAAGTTGGTCAAAATACTTTAGAGATCCCGATATAGAGCCAGATTAATCAAGTGTAAAATTAAAATACAAAAAAACCCAAAAAACCGCCTGCAAAAACGCAAAACATAATTTATTGTAAAATTGTAGGCACCTACCTAATAGCTTAGTCCAACTGAAGTCGGCTTTATTGCTGAAATTATTGTGGTCGCCGACTTCAATTTTATTGGACTTACGTATTAGGCAGGTGTCTACAATTTTAAACAAAGTTATTTTTTGCGTTTGTGAAGGTGGTTTTTTGGTTTTATAACATTTATTTTATTTTATAGTTTTTAGGGATCATAATGTTACGTAGTCCCGCTTCTTAGTTGATATGAAAATTTGAGTTATTTCAAGCGCGCCGCAAGCAACGCCGCGGGAAACTCATAGTCATATTTTAATAAGTAAATATTCTTCGTTATAGTCGCTCAACTATCTTAATCGAGATATCTTATCGCCACCCTTAAAATTGAGGAGTTCCGATGGCCATCTGTGGTCTTTATCATCAGTTCCACTGCACCCAGTTATACTTTCTGAATGCAAATGCTAGATTTGTTACTAATAATACTAAAATCGCTATATGTTTGCCTACAATATTTGAGGAGTCCTCAATTCCTCACTGATTCCCCCATCAGATTCAGATTTGGTGACAAAGAGACCACCTCGAAGGTATACTCAATCAAACCAAAAACGATTTTTCAAAATCCATCCACAATTGATGTAGTAATCGGTGAACATACATAAAAAAATACATACAGTGCAGTGGAACGTATAACGTTCTCCTTTTTTTTTTGAAGTCGGTTAAAAATTGCACTGCACCGCACCAGGTCAATTGCGTCTTTCAAACAATTTATTTATTCTTAAGGTGAAAAAAAACGAAAATAAATGAATGTATTTTAAAAACCATAAAGTAAATTACGTCTACTAATTGGTAAACTTTATTAGTCGGTTAATTAACAAAGGTGAGTTGACCCTACGGTAGTAAAATGTTAAACCATATGTATTTCAATTTAAGCTATACAAGTAATTCTAGCACACAGCAGATCTTAACTAAACTTGTCATGTCCTGTCCGCGCAATCAGTATCGCTTGCCATGAATCATGTCGCTTGTCTTGTAGCTTATTCTATTATCTACAAGACAAGCTGGAGTTAAACTATTGTGATGGTGGCCGGCGCAAGTGAGCGGAATAAGCGGGAATTTAAAGGACCCCGAAAAAGTTGTAAGGAAAATGTGGTTTTAGTCAATTTTCATGAAATTTTGATATGTTATTGACTTAAGTGCCCTGATCAAAAGTCCCTTCGGGTGCTACCACGGTTTCCGAATCCGTTCCCGAGATACGATCGAATTTATACCTACAGGCAGATCTATGTATTTTCCCGGCGTTGTGTTGTTTTAAACCTTAACCTCTGTTAAGGTTACCTTGTTACCTTCCTTAACCTTTTCAGTGCCTTATCACCCTTTTCCAGGCATAGTACATTTCATCGACAACTTTCCCGAAATATGACATCATGGATCTGTATTCTTCAGGTAGTTACGAATCCGCAAGGCCTGGAAAAGGGTTAATATACGTGCGGTACGTGTTTTGTCTTTATCTGCCAAATTCAACCGTCACAATGACAGATAAGGACAAAGCATGACTGATAACGATTTTTCTTATCGGTAGCTTTTTCCATTTCATTTCATCCTCAAAATTACTGTTATAGTAGCTCCTCTTCACTTGACAATGTCACAAAACTGCCTCGTCATCTCTACGCAGTTACGGAATTACAGAAACCGATTGTATTCCTCAATGTATTAGGTAATCTTGCTATAATATCGTAATCATATTATTGCCAGTATAGCAGTTCTTACTCACTTTACAGTAAAATCTGTCAAGACATCTACAGTATGTTATGGACTAAACCAAAATGGAATTAAGGCCCCCGGTCCGGGTAATTCGGATCTTTTAGAACATTTTCTTGAAAAAGTTACATTAGTATACTAGCTGCATGCCGTGGCTAAGTCCAAGACCATACACTGGGAATACTGATTATGCAATGATATTTGTAGTGAACAATCATCTAGAGAAATGAGTAGAAAATATTATTTCAATAGTATCCAATGGATTCCCTAGAGACGCTACTTTCCTGAACACATGGTTCAGAGAGGTATGGCTGAGTGAGATACGCGTCATACTCGTGAACGGGCGCTGTTTGCGGCGTCCGGTCTGTTCACGTTTGCAAGAACTTGTTGCTCAGTTAATTATTCTAGTTATGGCTTTTGACGTAGACACCTCGCCGTGTTGTTTTCCTGTAGTCATTATTTTTAGTTTAATGCTATTGACCTTACATTTGTAATGATTTTATATGTGCTATTTTGAATAATTATGATTTTTTACTTTATTACTGGTTATAGTATCTTTTATGATTGAAAAAATTGACCTTCTGCTGGAGTTTCTTGCGGCGTTTCTCCGCAACGCATGTGGCCAATTTACTGAATAAATGTGTTGTTATTTTTTTTGATAAAAAAATAAAATATCATCCTCCATCTCTCATAAATTGGACTACAGTTATAAATTCGGGCAGGTAATGGAGTGTCAGGCTTCGCTAACAAGATTCAGGCTCAGCTCACGTGCACTGTTTTACCAAAATTCTTATACGCCGCCAAGACTGACTATAATGGACATCGATTAGGTTCAACGTTAGACATCGTCTTTATTTAGAATGACTAGGACGAAGAATCGATGAAAGAAGATTGACGAAAGAGATATACACAGCGAAAGTGAGTGGAAGGGTCGGAAGGGGCCACCCGAGGCGTACTTTTTTGAAGCTAATCGGAAAAATACTGGAAAACGGCCGAATCTTAAGTACCCGAAACTGACGTGCATGCATGACTCGATGAATGAGGAAGAAGCGAAAGAGATTTGTCAGGATCGTAGCAGGTGGAAAGACGTGGTCTCTGCCTATCCCTCTGGGAAAAAAGGCGTCATTTAATATTATGTATGTATGATCAGGAGACAAAATATAGAGGATATCCTGTATTTAGCGGTCTCGGTCGTTTGATGGTGACTCAGCCTACGAAGCTAGCGGTCCCGGGTTCTATTCGAGATATGGGAAAATATTTGCGTGATACGTGCGTGTATTTGCTGTCGTGTCTCGGATGTTTGTACGTATTTAAGTATTTGTTTATGTATATAAGTATCATATCACACAAATTAGTCCCAAACTAAGCTCTAGGCTTGTACTATGGGTACTGATACCCATAGTACAAGCCTAGAGCTTAGTTTGGGACTAATGTGTGTGATATTGTCCCCTAATATTTATTTATTTATTAGAGTCATTACATTTGTTTTCAGTTATTTATGACATTTCTTTAGCAAACTATTTTTTTTATAGATTTTATTGCTGATTAATTGTAATGCATAAAAAGAAATAGTGTAAGTAGGGACTTGTGCAGATTCCATTCAGATGGCTACCACCATCTTATACATTAACCTGCCACCAAACAGCTGATTGTAGTCTAAATGTTGCAAATGATTCTCAGATTTTATTTTCCTCCAGCTGATCTTGTTGGTTGTATATGCCATAAAAAATAATTATAGCATCACAATACTGAGATTTCTTCTGCTCTCAAGCTGCTTATCAGAATTAGTTACTGAGATCGTGTTTAGTATACCAACCCACAGGTTACGGAGCTGAGTCCAGACCCTAATTAAACAACCTGTTGCGTTTTATCTCAGCCAGGTGGCGCATAGCCCGGGAGCCAGAGGTGAATAACTTCACCTCATTAACCGCGGGGTTGTAAGGGGACAGTTAAGTAGGCAAATGAGCTTCAAGAAACTTGTGTGAGAAATTTTGAAGCTACATTTTATGCACACTAGAAGTCTCTAGTTACTTCGTTAGTAATAAAGCGTTTTTATATATATTATTTTTGTATGTAGATCTCGTAAATATTACTTGAGCTTATCAACAATGCAAAAAATAATGCCATGATAATGAGACTGTGTTGAAATTAAAAGCATTTGGAAAGTCATTCTATTCTTGTTTCGATATCATTAGAGTTTTTGCAGTCTAAGAACTGCTGTGGTATTGTTCATAATATCATAACGATATCGCTGCAAGATAGGCAAATACAACGCGGAATCAAAGCACTGACTTATACGCGCCCATCGCGTAAAATACCTACAGTGACGTTGCGAAACCAAAAGTATGGGTCATACATTACATGGCGTCAATTTTGATGGACCTTAATTTACTCACCGTTAATCTCCGGGTGTGGTCCTTAATTGGAATATGAGAATTTTTACTTTCTGCCACAGCAAGTAAATTATTTAAATGTGTTTTTTATAGTTATTCGAATTTTGTATTATTATATTTTTTCAGTATTTTTTACGAAAGATTGAAAAGTATTTACTAGAAAGTATCTTAATGTCATTGAAATCTAAATTGTATGAATAGGATTCTTAAAACATTATATTTTTTATTATTTTTTATTTGAACTCTTTTTTCTATTATATCCTATTTTAATCACGTTGCTACCAATCCTTAAATAAGTGTAAGTACTCGTATTTACAGGGCTTACTTTAATGATTATAATAGCTAACGGCTCCCGATCTATATCGACTACCTTAATATTTCACTGTGACAGTTTGCGCTAAAGCAAGATTACTTCGCAACAACAAATGTTCGCCAGCTGCGACCCGGGCTGTGATATTTTATAATTATTAATGATGTTAATCGAAAAGGTTTTGATTAAACGTACGATCAAATAAGACATTTGTTGTTATTGTAAATAAAAGTAATACCTAAATTTATGAAAAATAAACTGGTGATTTCGCCTTTTATGTTATTACAAGCTTTTATTCAACCTGCACTGGGCTGGGATTCTACACGGTAACTTTTATATCATTAACAATAATGGTGACCGAGTCGTAAACGATTCTTAAACACATCAAACGCGATATATAACGCACAAGAGTAGAGACCCTGTTTGTGTGTATGCTTGTAAGTTGTCCGCTTCAAATCTTCCAAGACAATTTTGAACCACTTCCCGTTAATGAAATATGCTGAAATTCGAACCACAAATTTAAACTCGATGACAATGCAATATTATGGTATCTAAGAGCTGATCTGATGATGGAGTTGAAAGGTGGCCACAGGATCTCCGCTATACTTAACGTGAATCTACCGCATTGGGACTCATTACTTTGAACTTGTTAAACAGATCTAATGACTTACCAAAAAAAGGACAGTCGGCAACAAAAGCCAGTCCCAAAAATGTTCTTTTTTGACAGAAATTTGTTTTCATCTGTCTCAAAGTGTTTTGACTTATTTTTATGGATAAAATATAAACTAGGAGTGTATGCATTTAAACTTTTTATTTAATGCAAAACTCAAACATTTATAAACAAGTTACTCTTCATTTTATGCGTGTTTTCTACACCATGATAGATTTTATATAATTCATGTTATCTCGTATTATATCTTAGACACACTAAACACTAATAGGTAATACAAAATTATCAGGGGCTAAGAAGGAACTGACAAACGTACAAACACTGCTAAATCATTGTGCCGGTCGTCACGTTTGTAATATCATTAGTGCAAGTTTTGATGAATCTCGTTTTAGATTAGGATTTATCTTTACATGTGTTAATCTACACATTAGTTTAGTTGATCTTGTATATTATATACTTAAGTTGTATAATAATTAAATTAGATTGTAACTAACTGACAAAGTGGTTATTTCTATCACTCTTCTCACCATGGATCTCTACTCCGGAAAAAACACTTTTTTTTATCTCAACCTAAGCAATCTGCTTACGCGTGATATCTTCACAAACTTATATACCTACGCTTTATTCAATAGAAGAACGTAGGAAGGATTTCCAGTTACTTATTCACTCTACGAGATCAAAAGCTACCCGAACAGCCAAAAATACCGTCATTTTTTATTCCGTGTAAATAACGTGAAACATACACGTAATAGACACGCAACTAGAGTTGTAATGGAGCAAGTGGTTAGCAGTGTGGGCACGTAGGCGCAACTTCCTAGAATTTTAATGGAACGGCGCAACCCAGCGAGCGAGCAAAGCTATATCTACAATTATTTGAACAATTCAAGCAAACAATTTTTGAGTTCTCCTTACTTTGAAGCAGCCTTGTAATATCCTATTAATATAATAAATGCGAAAAATTGTGTTGGTTTGTTACTCTTCAACGCTGCAAAGGAATTGGATGAAATTTGAAATGGAGGCATTTGACGACACGCTGGCTTAGTTGGGAGTGACCCTGCCTTCGAAGCTAGCGGTCCTGGGCTCAAATACCGGTAAGGGCGAGTGTTCCTGAGTCTTGGATGTTTTCTATGTATTTAAGTATATATTTATCTATATAAGTAAGTTTATTGGCTAGTTCCCATAGAACAAGCCTAGAGCTTAGCTTGGGACTAGGTTAATTTGTATGGCATTGACCTTTGTTAGGGTTCCTCCCCTACACGTAATGTGGGGATGTTTTTTTTTTCTCGTCTACCCTATAGTGAGGGGTGTGGTTGGATAGGTCTTTCAAAAATATCACGGGTTTGTCAAATCAGTGTTTCGATTAAGTAATCCGTTTATGAAATATTAAGCTTTAAAACGATATTTTTTGTTGGACTCAAATGTGTGTCCACTCAATCATGTTCTTGCGTGTCTCAATCTTGATCGACAGGCATCGTTAAGATCTGCTGATGACTAGCAGCTGGGTCAATAATAAATGTTACTCTAATAGCTTTGCATAGTTATGGTTTAAGTTATTTTAATAGGCTTACTAAGGTAATAACAAGTTTTAAGTGTACTCAAATTCCACCATAAAAGTAATAATGAACTATACTCGAAGCAAGTTGCCACCGTTAATCCGTTATAAATTTCCGTCGGTGATTCCGAGTCACTTGGTGTTTTATGTTTTAACTTTTATAGGTTTTTAGTAATAAAGGTTCACGGTAGATGAGCTGTGGTAATACCCAAATTTAAAAGCGAATGATTTCGTAGTATAAGGGTCGATAAAAAAAAACTTGCACTCGAAAAATTAGGCAACTTTAAGATAATTACTTTAATTTCAATAACTTCCGACCTTTACTACAAGATACATTAACTCGTGACCCAAAAAAAACCGGTGTAATAAGTTTGACGCCTATGTCTGTGTGTTTGTCTGTCTCATCACACTTCGTGCTGGGTGATGTCCATTATTTTTTTTGTTTATATATTTATTTAAACTTCATTGTCCGATACACTCAGTGGGTACAAATGGCACACTTAATGCCTTAACGTATTCTCTACCAGTCAACCAATAGGCCAAACAGAAACAACATTAGGTTGGTGCTGATATGGATACAATCAAAATGGAAATTGTAGTCACAATTAAACTAATAATAAATACGAAAACAAATTCTCTTAGTGAAATAAGTATAAGTCAATAAATAGTAATACATGGATAATACATAAATAAGTATAATATATAGGTGTATACTTATAACAAGGTTGTTACTACCTCCTTTTTGCGTCCCTAGCCACTTTTAATAGCGTTTAAATTCAATCCAAATTCAAAATTGTTTATGATTTATTTGATGCGATCGATAAATCCCGTGTCTTGGTGTCTCATTTTATTGAATTTTTTTTTTTATTTAGTTATCGTTCTGTAAATATTTTATTTACCAAAAGTTTTAAACACATAATATTTATAGAAAGCGATTTATTTAATACCAACTACAGTATCCTGAGTAATAGCATGAGTCTCCGAGATACTTACCATTATACCGTCAGAAAAGGCTTTATTTTATTTTTCTTTATTAAGGAAAACAAACAGCTTACATTATACATAAGTATTACAACACAAGTGAGTAATTCATAAGCCAGCGAAGTTTAGGAATTAACTACACAAAGCTAACAACCTCTATTAAAACATGTACTTAAAACAGTATCTTTATAGATATGGAGTGAAATGAAATGATTAGTTTCTATAACTTATGATAAATCCATTGATCCATTGTACTCCGTGGATGAATATATGGAACTCAAATTGTAAAATTATTATTGTATTGACATTTATTAATCTATGTATACCTATTGATTGACATCGGATAAGTGACCATTTACTAGATATTTAATAGATTTGTTTTGATTATTTGCATGTTATTTTTGTATTCTTTGATTATTAGTATTTATGTCGACAATCTCAATGTAATTTCATATTTTTTGACATTTAATGCAATTTATATTGTAATTATACATTGATGAATAAACTAAACTAAACTAAACTAAACTAAAAGGCGGCGGGGAATCGAACCCTGGTCTCCCGCGTTACATGCAAAGACAATATGTATTACCCACTATTTTTGCATATAATTCTACACAATTCTTTTATTATGTAAATAAGTCTAAGTAAGTATTCTTTGTTAAAATGTTTGCAAAAACAACCTTTCCTAATTTCTTTCTACTAATAGTAGGTAAAAGACTCCGTTTGTTTTTCTAGTTGAATGTTTTGTATTAGGGAATAAGTCCACAGGAAGCGGGCCTGTTTGAGACATGTCTATTGACGCGTGATCTTAAGGGATCGTGAGGGTTTCCGGGAAATCAGATATTTAATGATATGGTGCGATTTCTGAGAGTATTCTTTATCTTGACTTTTAACATACATACATACATAAAGTCACGCCTTCATTCCCAGAATGGGGTAGGCAGAGCTACAGAATTACCAACAACTCTTAAAAACTTGTTGATAATTCTGTAACCACATTTTGCACAATCAGGCTAAGATGTTTACCAGTGTATTAGTGACAGGTTGCAAGCCCATCGCCTAACAGTACTACTAGCCCTTATTCCCTGAGTCGCCTCTTACGACATCCACGGGAAGACATGGAGTGGCACTATTCCAACCCGGCAACCACACGGGGGGCAACCACACGGGGGACTTTAAAGTAATAGTAATATATTTAATTTAATGTTATAAAGAGGAAAGATTCGCATTGTTGTATGTTTGTAATAAATACACTCAAAAACCCTTGAACCGATTTTGAAAATTCTTGTACAGTCAAGGGCAAAAATATGTATACACTTTAGTACCTTGCCGCTTTAGTCGCTGTCACAATTTCACATGACAGCTTAAACATGACGTTAAATAGACAAGGTACTAAAGTGTATACATATTTATAACCTTGACTGTACCAGTAGAATGCTATACGAGTATTATATTATAACATAAGCCTTGTTTTATATTTCTTCACGGACGGAGTCACGGGCACGGGTAAGTAATTAAGTAATATATATTTAATGTTATTAACATCATTAGTTATTTCATTCATTCCCCGTGTGTTTGCCGGGTTAGGATAGTGCTACTCCATGTCTTCCCGTGGATGTCATAAGGCGATGGGCTTGCAACCTGCCACTAATACACTGGTAAACTTCTTGGCCTAATTTTGCCAAATGTGGATATATATATTTTTAGTTTTGTTGATATTGAATGGGAATGAAGGCGTGATGTTATGTATGTATGAATAACATCATTAGTTGGGTCGTTCTACTTTTTTACCGACAATACATCGTCATTTTTCTATATTTTGCGTTTTTCAACTAAAATACGATGCGTGAATTTTTATTTGGACTAATTATTGATTATTTCGGTGGCGATAATGTTTTTTTCTTTATGATGGTTTTTCAGAATATATTGTGGCAGAGTGGCCGTTTTCAGAGGAGACTAAATTTTGTATTACCACTCTGTCACGCGATTCTATGAAAAACAAACGTATCAAAAATAAACACTGGATAGAAAAAATGTAAGATTATTTAGTACTAATAGATGAATAAATGTTTGGACGTATATTCAAACACTAAAACATTAATAATCAATGCTCTAACTGATAACGTATGGTAAAATGAGGACAGGCAATTGTCGGTAAAAAAGAAGAATGACCCTGTTAAGCTGTTGGACTCTTAGTCTTTTTTATGTTATGATAGAGTCAGTGTTAAAACCAAGTTTTTATAATCATGCTGTGTTTACATCTAGTAGGGCGTACATCATCATCAATGTATAACAAAGAATCTACAAAGTAACTCTGATCATGGGGCTTTAAATGTAGGAATCGATTCTTCTCCTCCAATAGAACTTATACGACAACTTTAAAAAAGTATGTAATTTATAATTATTATTTTTTAATTTTGCCCGTGTGGTAGCCGGGTTAGAATAGTACCACTCCATGTCTTACAGTAAATAAAGTTATTTTCAAAGTCGTAGAACAAAAGAAGTAGCATTTGAGGATTCGAATCCTACTTCTTTATGCTTACATTTAAAGCTCCATGGTCAGAGACACCTTGTATAAGTATTTTTGTCTAACATTCTGTTATGAGACCAAATAAAAAAAAGTACAGTTACAACAAAGTGTTCGTATTTTGGCCGTGTAATGCAAATCGAGTTTGGTCGGTTATGTCTAAGCCACCGCTACAAAATAATGTTAAAATCCTTTGCCCTGTTCATTGCTTTTAAATAAATTTCAAACGTTCCAAGGGAGCAAACGCAGGTAAATTTTCTCTAAAACCTGGATTATTTTTGTTTGATTGGTGGGATTGTTTTAATTACCATGCATTTGTTTAAAAAACAGGGACGGTGCAATGCGGCTCCATTAAATGTTCCAATTTGTCTTGTTGAAGCTCAAATTATATATGTTAATTGTGGACTTAGTCACGTAAAAACAGTAAATAACGCACTGTGATAAACGCTGCGTTTATTTAATAATAATAATATCACGGGACGATGTCACACAAATTGACCTAGTCCCAAACTAAGCTCTAGGCTTGTACTATGGGTACTAGACAACGATAAACATACTTATATAGAGAAATACATACTTAAATACATAGAAAACATCCAAGACTCAGGAACAAATACTCATGCTCATCCCACAAATATCTGCCCTTACCGGGATTTGAACCCAGGACCTCTAGCTTCGAAGGCAGGGTCACTACCAACGAGGCTAGCGTGTCGTCAAATAAAGTTTTTAATGCTGACAACTTTTTAAAGGGTGTTGTTAATTTAATTGCTCTGTTAGGTTATTAAGCAGAGCTGTTAGGTGGATTATTAACTTAAGAAACCTCGTACAGTATTCGAAATCCATATAACTCAAATTTTTCGATGAAGATTTTTCTTTGCTTATATTTCTAACTAAATTAAAAATTAAAATTATGCATTAATATAAAATAGCCCACAATATACTCGTAGCTTTTGAAAAATACCAAGCAGAACAGAAAGTTACCTACATAAAAAGTAAAGATTTCTAATAATTAATTCATTGTACGTTGTTCAAATATAAAGGTAGCCGTTTTTTGCTGGATTTTAATATCGATATGATATATTCACAGAATATTTAGTTGTATATCCACTTCAAAAATGGGTATATAATAAAACTAAAATAAAATAAATTGAGGGGCTCCCATATGTGTTTTTTTACTGTTTTATTCTCGATCTTTTTTTTTATGTTAAGGAGAAGGCACACGAGCGCTCAGACCACCTGATGGTAAGTGGAATCTGAGACCCTAGACGTTTGAATTCTCAAGACTATGATCCTAAGAGCTCAAATGCGTTGCCAACCCCGAGGACTAGGATGGAATGCCTTTATGCTAGTAATTTCACCGGTTGTCTTATCCCCACACCGGAACACAATAATGCGAACACTGTTGCTTGGCGGGTGGTTAAAAAAACCTCTTAATATAGACACCGTGGTTACAGACAGACACCGGGACAGATGAAACTAAAAATATACATAGGTATTTGTATAATATTATAATATCTTATGTTGTATAGATAATTATACGAAACCCTTCGTGCGCCAACTCGCACATGGCCGGTTTTTAATTATCACACATAACTGAAGCGATTTCAGGCCAATCAATAGGTAAAAACTAAAAACAATAGTTTTGGGATGAAACTTTACTATTACAACCTTTTTGCACCTACGTTTCCAGTCCCGTCATCAAACATTTACTGCTCGGGAAATTGATTGCCATATATTTTTATTTCCTCAATATAACGAAATGGAACAAAAAACCGCGCGTTTTACACTTCAAAACGTATTCCGCTTTATATTCCGGGTAATAAATTAGGTGGTATCAAGACTAGAAACTATAATTTGCATAAAACTGCGGCTACCCTCGTTCCGCATTTATTGCGACTGCCCGGAACTTTGCATTCCTTCTCGATTCTTATTTATGTCTACAGGCCGACTTCGTTAACGTTTAATGTTTAAATCGACTAGAACACGCTGTATAAGCTCTTAATTTTCATTTGAATAAAGTGCTAGGCGTAAGATACAGGACGTTGTATTTTTATGATTGCTACTGTATTTTATAATGGCATGCGAATCGTTATAAAAACAATTGCAGCTATTTATTTCTAAGTTTCATTAGAATCCCAATTTCCGTACGTTAGTTGTTTTTGAAAAAAATACTCCTCTTGACAGTTTGAAAGCTATGCATTCAACTAGCATCGTCTCCTTCTGCAGCATTTCATTTGAAAACTTACGGTTGGATATATACCTAAAGCTGACTTATTCAAGTTTCTTCAAATTTGCCCTATTTTGAGTTAGACTAGCACTAAACAAGCATTATTATAGTTTTATTTTGTTATCATTTAAGACAAAGAACTAAAGTTGTCATGTTTAATAACGTATTTCTCGGTACAATCTTCGTACGTCACAGGGTAAGTCGTTGACCCCGCGAAAACGCAAGAGCAGAATTAAATTCTTAACAACCTCTATTCTCCCGCTAGGCTCTTCCGAGATATTCAAATGAGCAGTGGCTCGTTGCCCGTCTTTTGTTTCTATTCCCTTTTCAAAAACCTCCCAAGCGCATTATTTTGTGCCTATAAAGTAACGGCCGTTGGTAATCGGAAAAGGTTGACGTCGATTTGAGCAGACATTTTCGGAGTTATTGCAGAATTCCTAGAATTTGCGTAGAAATGTTCAACGGAAATTTGGAGTTAGCTGAAATTCGTGGAATTTCGTAACGCTGTAGGTTTCGAAATGACAGATTGGATCAATTTGGAAAAGTGGTTAGCTGTTTTATTACTGCACTTTTTATTATCACTAGTCAAAATGTATTTGTAAGTAATTTGTATTTTGAATACTTCATAACGTAATTCTAGGTGTTACTAGGATATAAACTCAAACTCAATTTTTTGTTGCTGATTTGCTAAATTCATAATATTTTAAGAAACAATAAAGTATACGTTAAGTTACCATTCAAAGTAGATTTTAATGAAAGAATATCATTTAAATCATGCTTCAAGCATACTTTAACAAAAGTTTGTTTTAATTAGCGTACCCAAATCATGTAGGTATTTATTTGGTGTAATATTTCTTTTCTTTTGGCTTAATATGATTGTGATGAGCGTGAGTATTTGTATCTGAGTCTTGAATAATTTCTGCGTAGAGTCATCCCACAATAACTTTGCACAAGACATTAAACGGCATCTCATAAAATACCCTTATAATCTGTGTTCTTTCATGTCACTCAAACATGACATATTGGTATTATGTGGATATTTTGTTGAGGGTTTTTTAACGATTCCTATTTACAAAATGGGTAAACGTATTAAAAGTGGAGTTCTAGAATTTATTTTCAATATAATAACTCGTTTTCAAAATGTAAAAGAAGAAATGGAGTCCGTCCGTAAGCAATAGAAGCAATGTTTACATGAAGTTCTAAACACTACGAGTAAGTCCCCGATAAATTCTTGATATTTTATTACTACTTGCTGAGTTATTTCATATTCATATTTTAAGATACAGAGGAATAATGTAGGATTCTAATGGTGAAATCATTTATGAAATCGATCCAGTACTTTTTGACTTTACTCTATACATACATTCAAAAATAGAAATCCTTCCTCTTTATAATATTATTGTAGAAGTCAAGATCCATAGATAGAGGTATGGTGGTCAGGAAATATATATCGCAGAGCGCGTAGTACATAATAAGGAAATATATAGCGCCGCGCATAGTACATAATAATTAGACCTATAATTGTAAGTATCAAAACGTGTTGTGTGACCAAAAACCAGTATTACCATAAACAAAGTTAAGATTTCTACTTTTGTCACCTCATTGCAGAGTTATTGTGGGATCACTCTATTTAAGTATTTATTTCATTGTCTAGTACGTATAGTACAAGCATAGAGCATAGTTTGGGACTAGATCCATTCATCCATTGGTGTTATCCCGTTTTTTTTTGTTCATTTAAGTTGATTTCTCAGTTCTCGTGGCGTTCATGACGTTCTAGGCAGACGAAGTCGTAGCTCGTAGGTAAGCGGCTGTAGTATATTATTCGGATTTGGTAAAAAAAAAAAACGTTTTATCTGCTTAAAATAAGTATATTTGTTCAAAGCGAGCGAGTATTTTTCCAGTTGCTACAGTTAAAAAGTATCGCCATTACCGATCTAACACGGTAATCGAACCCGCGTCTCCGGGGAAATCAGGCGATAGACCAGCATTCGTATATAAGACGTTATTGTAATCGGCTGAAAATACCGCTTAAGAGCACACGTCGTTATCATGATGAAGAGTTGTTTATAGAGAGAACGTACAAACTTAAATAAGTTAGTCAAGAACGAGTTGATTCGAGGATCAAGGGTTCCACAATGTTTTTTTTTATAAAACATGCTCATCGCTATTTTCTCAGGAACTGTCCAATTTTTCAGGATTAAAATTACCTTTATTATGTCCTTTCCCAGGACTCAAACTATATTTCATACCAAATTTCATCTAGATCAGTGGGACTAGACAAGTTGCATTCGACAATCGTTATCGATTATATTTCGATTGAAAAATATATGGAACTGACGTAAGTCATCGAGATAGTACCACGTGACTATCTCGGTGGCTTACGTCAATTCAATACATTTGTGTATCGGAACATAATCGCTAACGATTGTCAAATGCAACTTGTCTAGCCCCACAGTTCTGCAGTTTATCCGTAAACGTAACAAACAGACAGACAGGCACAGTTCCTTTACATTTATAATATGTGACGGCGCATCACTAGCGCCATCTATTAGGTTGCGCTGGAACCAGACTGACGGCGGTCGGTCTAGCGGAGCGTCGGTGAATGGTCAGCGCGGCCATGACACTCTTAAAACGTCAACGGCTAGCGCACCACGTCTCTGACGAATCTCTATTGTTCCGCGTAATCTTATGACTTATGCCACTAATTGTAATTGGATTTTGATTAGGTGTGAGTGATTATTAACTAATTTTGCTGATTTGTTGTAAAGAAGTTACCTTACCGAATTAAAATAACATTTGATTGCGACTTGACTATTACTTCGTTTCCAATCGCCCAAATACCCACGTAAATCGTTATGGCCGATCCAGATAACGGCTCAGGCGAGTCTACATATGAGTATAGATGTCAGTATGGATTAGAACCCAACAATGTCCCTGCTTGCTGGCTTTATCTTTTAGAAGCCTTACCAAACGGAAAATCAACGGCTATTTGAAGTTAACAGCCATAACTTCCATTTCTGCTCTGTTTGCGATACAAAGGTATCTTTTAGAATTATTCCTTAGACCATGTCTTTTGTAATTTTTATCTTTAGTAGTTTTTTATATAATTGGGTGTGTTACCCGAATGTTTCAAATATCATAAGTTGTAAGTAATGATTAGTGATTTTTTTAGGTTTGCGTTTTTTTCGTCACTGAAAAATATTTCATAATTCTAATGCTGAGGTTCTCTGCCTTTCCGCCGACAAATCTTTGACAAATGCATCGTTTCTCCATCTATTCACTTGCCAACCCGCTTTTTTTTCTGTAACTTCAAATACTTCTAACCTAACCTAACATATAAGGTTCTTCACGATGGCCCTGAAATAAATCCAGAATTATTTACAGTTTCGAAAAAAAAACAAGGGTTATCAAATGATATAAACATACGACACGTTGGTTGGGAGTGACCCTGCCTCCGAAGCCGGCGGTCCCGGGTTCAAATCCCGGTAAGGGCAGATATTTGTGTGATGAGCACGAGTATTTGTTCCTGAGTCTTGGATGTTTTCTATGTATTTAAGTATATGTTTCTCTATATAAGTAAGTTTATCGTTGTCTGGTACCCTTAGTACAAGCCTAGTGCTTAGTTTGGGACTAGGTCAATTTGTGTGAGATTGTCCTCTGATATTTATTTATTTATTTCTTTCTTTTTCTTTTTTCTTTATTCAATTATTAGCGCTGGGCAAGCCATCGATATTATTTTTCTTTTACCGCGCTTCTTAATTAATGCGGAAATTTCATCAAATATAAAATTAATCTCGAATCGAGTAACTTCATTTTAACAGGCGATGCGTAAAATAATTATATTTTGGTTATTTACTAAAAAAGAACCCCAAACAAGTAATTTAAGTTGTTTAAACTTCATCTACGAGTGTATAAAATAGTTCCTTTTGTATGATTATTGGGATCGTCTCACAATACACAACACGCCTTTATGTAATTTCTGAAATTTAAAATTGATTCTTTAAAAAGCCATATTGTTGAACCCATAAGGTTAGTCTAAGTTTGTTTTAAAACAATACTAAAAAGTTTACAATTTCAAAAAAAAAACGTTGTATACAATTTATAATTTAATTATAACCGTTAAGTATTTACCACAAATGCATTTTAAACATATCTTATTTTACAAATGAGCCCTTTCGGAGACACATCGATCTCCTTAAGATCTTTTGTTCAATTTTATTACCCTCTTACACACTGAGCAGTACAAATGTGCAGGTTTCCTCACGATGTTTTTCCTTCCTCGTAAGAGCATCGGGTAATGTTCCAAAGTTATACAGTGTGTAAATGGTATACGGGCGTTCCTTTTAACTGTGGTTAGTACAACCCCTACTGAGCACATTTAGGCAGCTTTTGTTAAAATAAAATTAAAAAAAATAACCATACAAAATAATTTGACACGCAATGTATAACGAAAAATGCAATGAATTAAAAACGAAAATAACACCTGACGGATGGACTTCGATGTACATTGCGGGTCGATAGTATGTTCAAAAATTAATAACGGTGTATGTATACGTTAGCGTAATCCAAATTACTCTTTCTGTTAATGATTAGTAGAGTCTTAATCTATGTCCAGTTTAAATAAACGCCCGTATACCATTTACACACTGTATAGAAACACTAATTACTAACAGTGCTTCGATTTTCTTAACGCCCGTCGACTAGCCGTCACTGTCTCACGCGCACTCGCATTTGACAGTATATTTGTTACTCTTGCCGAGGGGCATTAAGAAGTTAGAAGCATAAAAAACATTGTATTCGCAAGTTAAAGCATGTCATACTTACTCTTGATAGAAAATCGAAAAAATAACGAATCGTAAAAATAATATTTTACCCAAGCAGGAGAAATATAAACACATTAAGCTAACAGAACTACGTGCTAAAGAAGAAGTCAAAGACAAAAAAGCGGCCAAGTGCGAGTCGGACTCGCCCATGAAGGGTTCCGTAGCAGCAAGTAACATAATATAAAAGTTCGTTGTAGCTTTGATCAATGTTTTTATGACGTATTAAAAAAAACTACTTACTAGATCTCGTTCAAACCAATTTTCGGTGGAAGTTTGCATGGTAATGTACATCATATATTTTTTTTAGTTCACACACTCTCACACATTTCAACGCTTTGGAAGTGTCTGTCGCGCAAACTGTTCAGTTTAGAAAAAAATGATGTTAGTCACCTCAATATCATTTTTGAAGACCTATCCATAAATACCCCACGTATGGGTTTGATGAAAAAAAAAAAATTGAGTTTCAGTTCTAAGTATGGGGAACCCCCAAAATTTATGGTTCTTTTTCTATTTTTGTGTAAAAATCTTAATGCGGTTCACAGAATACATCTACTTACCAAGTTTCAACAGTGTAGTTCTTATAGTTTCGGAAAAAAGTGACTGTGACATACGGACGGACAGACAGACAGACATGACGAATCTATAAGGGTTCCGTTTTTTGCCATTTGGCTACGGAACCCTAAAAAGGCCCAAGAGCTTATTTAATCCCAGTTAAAAGATACTTAACGCATCTTCGGTAACAACGTCAACGTACTCTACTCGACGCGTTGCGGTAACTTTGTTATCAAGGCTAACATTTTATCGAAAACGTTCCAGGATTTTCGTCGTTGGTTAAAGAAATTGGGATAGTAGAATTGAACCTACGTAACGTGTTCTTTAGCGTAAATTATATTGAGCGCTGCGGTTTTTAGTGTATGTTAAAACTAGAAGCATCATTATGTTAGTCCATGGCATCAAATACGAGTAATATCAAATAATCTTGACATTGAAAATGTACATGACCTCGGGGCCCTAGCCAAAATGCAAACTCTCCTGACGTTTTCTATTCTATCGCTCATAATGTATGGGATGACAGTTGACCACGTGGTTTATCGTAGCGCACGAGAATGTCATCCCATTACATTTTGAGTGATAGAAAAGAAAAACGTAAGTAGCGTTTGCATCTTGAGGGCCCCAGGGCCCGCTTACCATAAGGTGGCCTGTGTGCCAAATAGTAGTTTATGTAACAGTTGCATAATGAGGGGTCTTAAAACACGAGTGTGATTTTATGAAACGTTACAGTTGCATAAATTATTGTATCTACACATATTATTATAAGCACTCTCACACCTAGAAGTCTTGAACAGATTTTGTGTATATATCACGAGAGTTATTTGAGTTATTCTTGATATTGAGTTAAGCCCCATTATGCTACACACTCATTGCGACTAGAACGAGTGCAGAAAAGATTTCTTCGACACTTAGCATATCATGAGCACAAAGCATATTTGGCAAAACGAACTACATCTTACAAACGCAAATTGCAATACTTTAATATTGATACTCTTGAAACACGCAGAATGGTGTTAGATGCCTTGTTTTTAAACAAAATACTCCACCACAAAATAGACTGCCCACAATTATTAAATCTCCTTAGTTTTAGAGCTCCCTCTAGAATCCCCCGCAACCCTATTACGCCATTATGCTTACCGGTCAGAAGATGTGTATCAGGTAGAAACTCTCCAATTTGTAGGCTTTGTAAGACTGCTAACAGTTTCAGTGACGTTACGGATATCCACTTCGACCTACCCGGTAAATTATTTAGAATTATACGTAGATGCTCTGATATAAATTCTATTACTTGTTAAAACTAGAATGTCTAGTTTTAAAGCAGTGTTAACTTTAATTTTAGTTTAGTCTTCACTTTAAGTTTTGCATGTGGTGTTTACCTTTAACTAGTTGTTATACTACTCAACAAACGTTTAGCATGTTTTTATTGAATGTACTGGTGTAAACAATTGTTGGTAAACCTGATTAAATAAATAAATAAATAAATCTGAAAATTAAAAAAAAAACTTTTTTATTGACATTGCACATCACTAGCCATTAAACTGCCCGCTTGATAACGGACTCTAATCATACGTGATACGTGTGTAGATAAAACCTGTTATTTTGATTACACTGCCGTAATACTACAGAATCTTCTATCGGTAATTTGAAACGTTAATACCATAACTATGCAGTTAGCCGTCTTCCTTACTATCACGGCAGTATTTAAAAAGGGGTCTGTAACGGTAAATTAAGATAGATGGGTTGACGAAGAGCGAAGATAGAAGGTAGATGGCCAAGTGCTCGTCTATTTACTAGAAAATGTCACGATACTTTGAATTGTGATAAAATAAGATCAACTTTACTTATATCACCACTATTTAGCGATGAGAAATCGCACCTTCGGTAGGAAAAGGGCACAAATTCCCCTTTAGTCACATTGTACATTGTGTCCTTGTTCTACCGAAGGTGCGAAATGTGTTGACTTTTGATATTCCACACGCCAATAGAGTTTATTATCAATTTAAAGCACATGACATTTACTCATACAGTCCGATTGACTATTTTTTTTTTCATTTTGAGAAATTTCGATATGGTTACCATATAAAACAAATTCCATTTCACAAAAGTAAAGTTCACTTCTCCCAAAACACATGAAAATGTTTTGGGTAGATGTATAAATTAACGAAATATCGCGACGCAAATAAATATTTTCTCTTGACATGTCGAGCACTCCGACGTCCACCTTAGTTAATAGTTAGAACCCTTCGGGAACGTTTAAAAGACAAATATATCAATGATTTGGAATAGAATTCGGGGCACACACGACGTGACGGAATAAAGTGCTGATGTTCCGGGCTGCATACAAAATAGGACGAAATGCGTGGTCAAATTGCTGATAATCAATTTCTAAATCGTAACAAACTATGGCCCTGAAAACCAGTAGTATTTGATACCTCAAAAGCATAAATTTCTTTTAGCGATTTACCGAATCGCATTTCGCTTCGAATGAACAAAACTTCAATAGAATCTTTTACGTGAAGCAATTTTTCGCGTGGCTTTTTACATTAGTATAATGATTTTGTAGCATTTCATTTTTCGTGTAGTGTTTTACTCTAGACGCATTTCGTCGCGATCAATGTTTGTTTGGGATTTTATTTAATTTGACGCGTTAATTGACGTTCGCACTAAGTTTCTGTTTTTTTTTTTTTTTAAACGTGTTTTTACCTGTATTTTCATGTCATAAGTGCTATCAAGTTCATTGAAATATTATCATGCTCGTGTTCTTACCGCGACGCGACCGTCTCCTGCAGTAGGACCGTAGCGCCGCGCCGTAATAAACTCTCGAAGACTTTTGCTATCTTTAGTATTGTACCTAATTTAATTTTATTATATAAAACAACTAGCGACCCGCCCTCGCTTCGCTCCGGATTAAAGTATTATACATATAAATTCCTCTTCAATCACTATCTATTAAAAAAACCGCATCAAAATCCGTTGCGTAGTTTTATAGATTTAACCATACATAGGGATATAGGGACAGAAAAAGCGACTTTGTTTTATACTATGTAGTGATTAGATTTTATGATCGAGGTAATTAATTAGTTAATTGGCGAACTATGATATTAAGCAATCAATGCTATTACGAAATATGCGATTGAGGTATACTGTGATTTAAAATATTTTGCTAATAATAAAACAATAAAATAAGCGATCGGGGTGAAAAGCGACTAAAGCTATTAGCGAACAAAAAAAATGTCGACTTTGACATTAGGTGAAAATAAAAAACACGATCCAGGTACAATACGAATCGGTAAATCGCTACAAGAAAATGCTTTTGAGGTTAAGGGTTTTAATTTAAGTTATTTAAGTAATTTAAGTATACGTAATATAATTTGTACCCGTTTTGACCCGTAATATTTTCGTTATTTTTATTTGTGCACTGTGCAGAGTCCATCCGGGTCGCTACCACCATCTTACCCTCAAACCTACTGCCAAGCAGCAAGGTTAAAAATCTTGTTTTCCGGTGTAAGGATAAGGCAATCGCCATAAATAAATAAAGAATGTGAATCTGAATCATGCTGAGTGGCAACCATTTCGATGTTATGTTTCGGCTGAGTTTGTAGATTAAATACTAAGTTTGTATTATTTTTCCTTTTTAATATCTTACCGAATAAACTTTGTTTTTACCTTCTAAATGTTGCATGTTAATTTGGGTGTGTTATCTGTTAAATATTTTATCTGCACACGTATCATAAGTCCTTTATAACGCGTTCAGAACTCGTTGGTAATGACCACCATTACAACATTGGGTGCACTATCGGCTGCAACGTACTGTTCTTACAAAGCTAAGAGTTTAAACTTTGGAATATCTCCTAAAACCAACTCAAATTAAATAGGCCTCGATTCTAGTATCAATTGAAACTAAACTTAGTCAATACGAAACTTAGCTTAGCAGCTATATATATATATATTTCAGGTAGCACTGGTATCAATGAAGGTCATTTACCTTCAGATTCTGAACCCCTCTTCGATAACTTATAACGTGAAGATTAAATAACGTATGCCACTATACATAATTTGGTCTCAAAGCAACCTCGTCTTTGGCTCGTTTCATAAAACAACACTCGTGTTTTAAGATCACCCATTATGTATCTGTTACATAAAATACTACAGGGTTATAAGGGCATACTTTTAAAAACACGAAGAAATACCTATACAACATACATTGTACTCGTATTAATTGGTGTAAATAATAACTCAAAAATGTGCCCTTCGCGCTGTATCTGATATGATTTTAAATTTAAGTAATGAAAACGACGAAAGTACGTTTCCATTTTTCATATTTCATATTAATCATTCCAAAATAAATTGGACAAACCGTCCGTTACGAATCTCGCTGAGGCATAACTGAATATTCCGCGTCAAGTGAAATAAATAAGACTCTTTTTCAAGCCTTCTCGTAATTTAATGAATTTAAGAGTTGGTTCAGATGATTTATTGCAGAGTTTATTTCGGATTAAATGCTTAATAAATAATAACTTAGTATCTGCTGGTATATCTTCGTGGTTTACAGGTGGTTTTGAGTAGTGATCATCTTGTTTGAGTTCGAAACTTAATGACTTCTAGGTTATGAAATAGAATAGCTTAATTTCAGGCAACAACGCCCATATTTAAAAATACCTTACAGACATAACAAAACTAAAAATTAACATAAGCATTAAAATAAAACGCTTTTGCGCTGTCCGCTAGCTGGCGGCCACGAGATTGCCGAAACATGACACGCCTCGGCCAGAATTCATCCTTTAAAAAGATCGATAGATCTTTGGTCGGTACTCTCGCCACAAAAGACTTACTTAACATTGTGGCGGGGCTCAAACTCCACCCTCCATCTTAACTCATACATACTCACCTTGCCTCCGTAGTAATAAAATCGGAACACGTACGCTCGAAATCATAAGTTGCTGAACATTTTAGTACCATGTCGCAGCTATTGATATACTAAATTCAAACCTCTCTCAGATTAATACGTTTTGGCGACAAAGTACTAAAACGTACAGCTACTAGTGAAACTTTCTAGCTGTATCGTGGGCGTAGCATGATACAGCAAATGGTTAGATGCAGTGCCGCACAGGTTCTTCGGGGCGGGCTTCTTCCTCTCCACTTGGATAAAACCCTCCTAGTCCTGCTTGGGAGTCATCGGTAGCAGCACCCCGCGAACGGGTTTGGGCGTTTTCCAAAAAAAGTGCTATAATTCAGGACAAAAACTAACGACGATGGTTTTTCCATTACGTCACGAAAATTAGTCATATTTTTACATACTGCCCTCATAAGCCTACAAGCGGTATTTCAAATTAAATAAGCATAACAGATTCAATCCTCACCTGTTAGTAATATGGTTGAACTTGCTACAGGAGTTTTGTCTGAGATGCCACTTTTTCTCTTAAAGCATAGTTCATTTTCCTGACGTAATGAAAAAATTACCGTTGTTAATTTTTGTCCTTAACTATAGGTATTTTTTTTGGAAAACGCCCGTTTACTGCAGTTCTGCTTTGTCTCAGAAGAAAGCTGAGCCTATAGCCTTTGTTTTCATTATAATTATTATCATCATCACCACCATCATAATTGTGATTCAGCTGAAAGACGTCTACTGCTGGGGGAGGCCCAAGGTTTGCCACATTAAGCCTTTCTTTTATTTATTTGGTCTTGTGAATATTGTAAGTTTCGACACGTTTTCTTGCTTAACTATGCATGATATTTTATTTTATAATGCTCAGTTAAGTATTGTCATTGTCATGAGCAAATTATTTTACAAATGACTGACTGTTGAGTTTCTTGCTGCATTTCTTCTAAGCGGTGGTCTCCTCTTGTGGGAAGCGTTGATAGAATTTTGACGTGTACAGTCAAGGTTATAAATATGTATACGCTTTAGTACCTTGTCTATTTAACGTCATGTTTCAACTGCCATATGAAATTGTCACAGCGATTAAAGTGACAAGGTACTAAAGTGTATACATATTTATGACCTTGACTGTACCAGTGCGGCGTACTTACTCATTTTATTTTTTATCTTTTTATGTTTGCACATTAATGTTAAATTATAATACAACACTCTTATTTCAAAAAAATCTCAAAGGCATGTTTGCGTTACGCTAATTTTCAATTCATTGGTTGAAGGAACAGTAAATTTCCCTGCGGGATTGCCTTTCAAGGGTCTTGTGTGAAACACGAAAGTAAGGCTAGTTTCATGAGAGTAACGAGATATTTGTAAGATAAAAAAAATATGTTAATCGTAACTTTTTATTTGCATTTTACTTTTCATGATGTATTTGTATGTAGTCTTCAATAATAGTATTTTTCACAATCGTGTTATAATAGAGAGCTTTTTAGTCGAGTACCTTGTTGAGTGGCCTAAGTAAGGTACGAGATTAAAAAGCTTGATTATGACTCTATAGTGAACAATACTTTTTGTACGAGTTCATTAAAATTAATAATTTAAATCATTAATACAAGTACCTATATAAGAAAAAAAAAATCGTAAGTACTATATTGTCTAGTTCTAATATCCGACTTCTTTTATACAAGATAATTGTAATAGTTATTTCTTGAGGAGTTAAAAATGTTTCGTCACTGTCACTACTCATTTTCTCCACAGAAAAAACGTAAATTTCTTCTTAGCTTTGAAAAGAAAAGTTATCACACCATCGGCGTCCGTAATGTTGCAGTACTGTGCCAAGCTAAGAATATTAGCCAATCACAAAGCGTAGTTTTTTTTATGCCCTGGATACAGCAGCAAGTTTAAGTAGATTTTTGACACAGATGACGCGATGCTGCTACGTTCCAAAACTCCATACATTGGCAATTTTGTACCGCATCGAGTCTCCTTAAACAAGGGCACATATTATTTAAATACGGTGTTCTATTTTCAATTTTTTTTCGGTTGTCTAGAGCGTATCGAAATAGTTATTTCGGTTGTTTCGGAAGTAACAGACTATTCAACGATGAAAAGAGTGACGTTACAGTATTCTCTATGAAATCTTAATACACAGATTTTAATCGACGAGTATAAAAAATATTTGTATTGTAAGTCATTTTTTTTTTAAATATAATGCTACTTAATTGACAACAGGAAATTTTTTGGGAAGTGTAAAAAGTCAAAAGATTTTTTTTATTTAATATTTACTGAGGAGGGACCTAAATTAACAAATTTCTGTTACTGGAAGCTTAAACACCATATGACCTTTTCTACGTTTTCACAGCTTATGCTAGACTAAAAAACAACGCGGTTAAAAAAAATACATTGGTCCAAAGCGGGGCTTAGCAAACACTGATAAAATAATTTTTTCCCGGTAGGTAAATAAAAATGTTTTTTTTTGGAAAAATTGCATATTTTCACCATAGCGTTTATCAGTCTGTTTTTTGGATTTATTAAACTAAATCATATTTCCGTAAGACTGTTAAACGAGAAAACATGATTAGAAACAAAATCCTCAATTCTTTTATTTTTCCGACATTATCTCCTTTCTCGTATGTTTTTGGTTCATTCCTCGAAACCTTACGATATTTAACGATTATTTTTGGTTCAATACTTGAGTAATTATATCTTAATTCTAGTAAACCACTGTTTTAGTTAATGTGTTAGATTCGAAGTTAAGTGGCCTCTTAAAATTTGGAAAAGTTGAACGCCAGAATCCAGAAAAGGTTACTTACGGATTCAAAATGTTCCTAACATGAAAATTATCACCCCATTTTATTTATAACTGCAGGTTTACTCAGATATACATTTCAAAGTTATCTTTGAATCTATTATGTATAAGAAATACAAAGAACCATTTCGCACACCATTTATGAAGAAATTTAATCATTTTAAACGTTATATTGACATGTTTTAGACGTAAGGCGATCCATCATGTTCCTACGAGATTATTTGTTGTCAGTGATGTCATCACTCACTCCAAATTGAGGTGTCGGCGGTTAGTAAACGGACGTTTCGATGGGCATGTCCTAGCCAAGAATCTCATATTATTCTAGGTATTTCATTCGAATCCGTCCGAAAAATTATGATGAAATAATTAAAACCACACTAAAAAGAGAGAAAAATGTATACATATAAAAAAATTAGAAAGTCAAATGATTAAAAGTACTTACTAAATGCGAAAGAGTGTGACTCGATCTCCCATATGAATGTGATTCCAGTGTCGCACCACCGGACAACTCACTCTCTCAAGTATGACATTCAGGAGGCTGTTGGAGCTGTCCCGCACTCGAAGCATCATAGAGGCAACACGTTTGCGCCTCATTGCTTTAAAGCAGTCCGTTCTTGCCTCCAAGAACATTGCTCACGCGCTGCAACAGCGAGGCAACCCCATCAGCACCCTGAACGCGTCATTATATTGTACACAAAGCCGATTTAGCGACCTCTGGGTATAATTAGCCCACAGGCTGCAGTAAAATGTTTTTCAATATGATTTGAAAAGGGTTATTTTAACTTCCCGTGAACACCTTGCAAACCTGCGGGCCAACATGTTGGCTCTTACAGCCAAGGCCCTTCGCTCCCGCTCTATATCAAGGTCATCTTTGAGGTCCGCGGTGATCCAGTGTCCAAGGTATTTAAACTCCGTGTCTCTACTCAGAGGAACTCCTCCCAATTTAACCAGTGGAACTGCTTTCGGTTTTTTATTCCCCGCTGTAAACAAGAGTAGTTCACTCTTTTGGCTATTGTACCTTAGACCGTGTGCCACCGCGTACCTTTCACATACGGCTATTAAGACCTCCAGACCTCTGACCGATGGGCTCAGCAGAACCATGTCGTCGGCGTAACTCATATTGTTTGCAAAATCAATATCGTTCACGATTCTAAAAACGAGTTTTAGTAATTCTAAATATTTCAAGAATGTCCCGTTGGCCACAGTGAACGTTGAGAGTGTGTAGTAATTAAAAGTGGAAATTTTCATCTAGACGGCAATCGTTACTATGGACATAACCAGGGGGCGAAACTTTGGTGCCGATGACAGGCGTATGACGTCAAGCTACATACAGAGTGTTTTTATCTAGATTTTACATCATCACTAATAACAACTTATTGGCCTCTTTATTTTACCGATATTGACACTTGAGATGAGACGGCCAGTACTTTACACAACTTTCTGTCATTGTCATATTAAAAAGAAGATTGTTGGAGACAATAACAAGTTTACTTGTAATTTATATTTTTTTATATTTGTAAATTGTAGATGGTAAATTTTCGTGGATGCTATTTTAATTTGGGATTTCCAGTAGTTTTGTACATTTAATTATTTTTAAAGTCTTTACCATCAGAAGACATTGATTTAGATGAAGAAAGGTTAACTTTGAACAATATTTGCTCCAGGTGCCGTTATAGAGATTCGACAGTTACATTATCCTGAATGTACGTGTTAAATGTATATGTGTAAATAAGAAAGAAGATGGAATGTTTGCGTTAGAATTTTAAGCGTTCTGCATACTTCGAAATCCGACAAATTTTCATTTACTGTTTTGTTGTAACTTGTGGACAGAATATTTTTCGTTAGAATTACACTACCCAATAAAATATTCTCTTTGTATTTTTTTTTATATTTACATTATAATTTTAGCATTATTAAGAATCAGTGGGTGTCGCAATATTGTTTATATATGAAAGCATCCTATATGTGAATTTGCGTCATAATGACGTCATCGGCACCAAAGTTTCGCTCCCTGGACATAACATTTGGAAAAAAACCATACATTGTTAAGTGTTCCAAAAAAAAACAACATAGAAAAAAACATTGTTTATTGTTTTTATTTTAAAATGTAAAGAGTAATACTAATATTTAAATGTTGAATAACATCTGGATCTTGACTGTTACATCGATATAATTATTGAACGCAAAAATATTTTGCTACGTCCCTTTAGTATTTGTGCCCCAAGTTAGCACCGGCCTGGTATGGTATGGGATTCTACACGGTAATAGCGATATCGTCTTTGACATGTTTCCGTATTGTCAACATTTTGATAACTCTTATATCATTTACAGTAATCATTGGCAACGAAATTAAAAACGATACTAAAACCATTAAAACGCAATACCGTTTTAACGCAGTAGAAAAGAGGCCCTGTATGCATTTGTTTGTTCCCACTCGCCGCTGGTTACACAAAAGCCGAGGTTTTATTTCCCTCGCTGTTTCCTCCGCAGTAACTGAACCAATTTATGTTACTGTCAATTGCAGGAACTTCAAATTTATTTTACTTTTACGCCTCCACTATTTAACGAAATTTATTATGTACCTACATTGCATGTTTTCGCAGGAGACCTCGATACGTCTCAAACTACTTTGATTCTCTATATTTTAATAATAGAAAACACTTAAAGACACCAGTAAAGTTGTTTATTATGATTAAGAAGTCTGTTTTCCATTTGAATAAAATTTATTGCATAATGAGTGATGATAAGATATTACCGATATTGAATAAAGTAAAATTCATTCACATGTTAATAAAAGCTGTTTGCTAAGACGTGACGTGACTGCTAAAACTTTAATAAAGATAATTATTTAAATGACAATTAGGACTTGTGTGAAAATGAAATAAAGTGATAAGTGGTGCTTTAGGAGAACTATTCAAAATGTTTTTCGAATTATTACAATACTACGCGCCCTCATTTCTCTGTGGCTTATGCGAGTTTTGTGTAACACACGTACATAAACCAAATTTTATTATTTATTATACGTAACAACCTTCTGTGAAGAATTATCTAACTGATGATGAAAACCGCATTAAGATCCAACAGATGTGGAGAGCGACTTTGCTTTATACGAAATAGACAGGAAACAATGACATGTCATGGTAAAGATAATGGTGTACCCCAAGGACAGATCATGAGCCCACTTTTCTTTATAACAAACACTATCGTAATCCGATTTAGGTATTAAGGCTAAAGTCGATGTCCGTGTGAGTCACCAAGCAGGCAACGACTCGTGTATGATGGATGTCTAGCCGGAATGGGAAATACGCGATCATTGCCTGGTGATTGAGCGGTTTGCAGAGTTATGGCCAAAATTGTAGGCATAGAGTAGTTAGTTCATTGCTGATTTCTGGAATTTACAGCCTAACAGTTGGTTTTTGTTTACTAACATATGACATTTAAAAAATGTTAACATATTTCTATTGGGTTACAACAACTGTAATTTTTGAAGCAGACTTATTGGCGTTAACCAAATTGTGTAACTTATTGTTTTTGTATAAAAAATACAAGATAGCCTAAATTAGCCGTATAATTGTCTTTTAATCATATATTATACGTTATTTATATATTTTGTATATATTGTATATGTGTACGTGTTTATTGGTTATTTTTATCTTTATCTTCTGTCTCTTTTATTGTACGTTTAGCTCTCCGCTGTTTTTACTAATTTCTCAATCGCTCAAATGTTAACTGGGTCAGATCGCCGCTGTACATACCTTTTGTGTTTCTGTTTCGTTTATACTTTGCTATTTTAGATTTGTGCTATAAAAAGTTTACGTACATTTTAAACTTGGGAACAAATTTTCGCAACACAACACACAAATTTTGCTCTTATCGGGTATCGAATCCGGGACGAGTAGCTTCGCAGCGCCAATACCAACCAACGTTTTCTATCCCAATTGTCGATTTACTCTTAGTAACCTTAAATAGAAATTGCTATTAAAGTAAGTATACATCACAACCCCCGTGAAGTCCAAGTGAAGGATTTATTGGCCCATATTTTAATAAACCTAGACTTCGGCTGATTTATCGCAGTTTTCGAAGTCATCAATCAAACAAACCTTGATTAATTGCGGGCTCGACAAATGATTCTAGCCATGAACGAGGCGACGGTGAAGGTTTATCTTTAAAAAGTTCAAAATGTTTATAATAATTTTCATGAAAGTTTTTAGAATTTATGCCATATACAAGCGTGTTGATCCTAAAAAACGAACACTGAACGGTTTACTCACATATTGTCAGGTAACAGCCCGTACATGTTTCGGACTCATTAGGAGTCCTTTATCAGGGGAGTGTGCTATCGTGGGCGCGTTCTCCCTCACACTGTCGGGCCATTACCTGGCTATAACATATGAATTAACCGTTCAGTGTTCGTTTTGTTTATTATAATGACTCACACAGGTTTAAATTTTGTGTTGATCCTTCTTAAATATATGACAACGTATGCGTCTCGATATGCGTTTTAAAAATACCGGTTTATTTCGGTTTTGCTCCGAACTTTTATTGGGAACGCAAGCTTTTTGAGAACTTTATCTTAATCTTAATTAACCGGTTTAATCCATGAGCAGCGAGTTGAGGAACCAAAAATTTAGCACTGAATAAAAACACTAAACGGCGCTTGTTTATGGTGCGTGACGTGCGTCTGGTTAAACCGGTTTTTTTAGCTTAGTACCGGTTAATTCGTAAAGAACTTTATATGACTTTATACACTGGTAAACAAACAATCTTAGCCTAGTTGTGCAAAATGTGGTTACAGAATTACCTATCAACAAGTCTTTTTAGAGTTGTTGGTATTTCTGTAGCTCTGCCTACCCCACTCTGGGAATGACGGCGTAATGTTATGTATGTAACTTTATATGAAGGTTTCTCCAAAAACCGGTTATTAAGCCGGTTTATGCGAACGGAACCGAAATGAAAAGGTTTTGCGGCAAGTACATGACAACGGTTTGAAAATGTAACCGGTATCCGAGCCCTGGTTGAGAGTAGTATATAAATGTACGACTAATTTTCGTTACTCAACGGAAAAATTAACGTTTCTTAATTTGAGTCCTTAACTAGGTACAGTCAAGGTTATAAATATGTATACACTTTAGTACCTTGTCTATTTAACGTCATGTTTAAACTACCATATGAAATTGTCACAGCGATTAAAGTGACAAGGTACTAAAGTGTATACATATTTATGACCTTGACTGTACAAACTTTCTGAGAAATGCCCTTTTACTACTAAATAAATTATCGAACGTAGACAAGTTTAACCCCCTCGTTATCGTGACTAGCAAAAGCTAACGAATTCCTAACCACAGCTCTAAATCACACGTGGCGTTCCGAACGATACCTGCAACTTTGCCCCACGTCAGCCGAACAAATAAACACAGATAAATTCGGGGTACCGCAGTGGATTTACTAGTTTAGGTAAGAGAAGTTGGACTGTCCACTGGTCTAGCTTAGGGAACGAGTTGGATTTGTGAATGTGGAAATCTGGAGATAAATACGTGTTAAAAATGTGTTTTTAAAGTCGGAAGAAAGCTTAGACATATTGCAAGGCTCAAATGAAATTTCTCTCGGTATGAGTATATATTCGTAAAATTTAGGTAGCGATTTTCGCTAGAAAACGATAAAATGTGACGTTACTAGCTCAGCTTTGGGAATAGGGTTTTTTTTGAGATTTGCAGTTTCATCTAAAAAGCTGACATAGTAAGTTGTTTTTATGCTATGTAGAAGGCAAACGAGCACACAGGCCACTTGATGGTAACTAGATTTTTAAGCCCATAGATATTTGCAATCGCAAGACTAAAATCTTACAATTACAATCTTAAGACTGCAAATGCGTGGCCAACTTTTGATGGAATGTCTCTATACCAGTAATTTCTAACTACTGTTTGGCAGCAGGTTAAAAGGTAAACTAAACTAAGGTTTAGCTATAATAAAGCTTAAAAATACATGATTCTAATAACTAGCGCGCCAAAAGTAACCGTCAAAGAACAATATTAAGGCCACATATGCTGCCACGCCCACAAAAGAATGAAAAGGGATGGCTTTATGTGCTTTCGCGCGAAGAATGTGCGATGGAGATATATTGCGCGCACCTTGATAGCAGCGTCGAATTCAAATAATTGCCGTTTACCTAAAAACCAAAACATTGCGTAAAACATTGTTTAATGCATTAAGGAGCTTTAAACACTCAGTTATTTAATCAAAAGTCATCGTTAAAGATCGTAGGGCTTCAAAGATTCGATCAACAACATACGGAAAAGGAGTCATGTTTTAAAAATAAGTTTAAAATATCCAAAGAATAAACACATAGGCGTTGTGGTTCTTGAGAGCTAGGTCGCGGAACACTACCGAATTGATCATATGTGTACTTTTTTTATGGTAATGAGAAGGCACACTAGCACTCAGGCCACCTGATGGTAAGTGGAATCTGAGACCCATAGACACTTGGATTTTTGCCAACCCTGAGGACTAACATGGAATGCCTCTATGCTAGTAATTTCACCGGTTGTCTTATCCCCACACCGGAACACAACAATGCGATGGATAAGATGGTGGTAGCGATCCGAACGGACCCTGCACAGGGTCCTACCACCACTAAAAACACCCTTAAAACATCACGAGTCTTTTCCTAGATACATAGGTACATACTATCACGCCTTCATTCCCAGAGTGGGGTAGGTAGAGCTACAGAAATACCAACAAGTACAAAAAGAGTTGTTGGTAATTTTGTAACCACATTTTGCACAATCAGGCCAAGAAGTTTACTAGTGTATTAGTGACAGGTTGCAAGCCCATCGCCTAACAGTACTAGAAGCCCTCGTTCCCTTAGTCGCCTCTTACGACATACCCGGGAAGATATGGAGTGGCACTATTCTAAACCTTTCCTAGATGTTTCAATAGAAGCGTAATTGGTGAGCTATCCAATGATTCATTACTCAATGTCATTGCAAAAAAAATACTATAGCTTTACTTGTATATTTTTTTCTTGGGAAGTATGAAATTTTTTTTTTCTAAGTTTTTATTTTACGACTTTATCGGCGTAATTTTAGTGTAATAATGCCAAATAACAGCTTTGTGTTACCAAGAGTTTCTGTGTTAAATCGCGGACAAAGCCAAATTATAGCTTTACGTCACCAACAGTCTCTGTGTTAAACTGCGGACAAACGGACAGACGAAATGTAAGTAAGTATTTATTAATTGTAAACTGTGTACAAAGATAGAAAATGGTAAATTACATCAGTATCAACAGTTGCCCATTGCGAGCATACAGTATTTGATCTTGATGGCGAAACTATAAGTATTCCTTGGGACCTAGCCAAGATGCAAACGCTCCTTACGTTTTTCTTTTCTATCGCTCAAAATGTATGGGATGACATTCTCGTGCGTTTCGATAAAGCTCGTGGTCGGTCATCCCATACATTTTGAGCGATAGAAAAGAAAAACGTTAGGAGTGTTTGCATATTAGCTAGGACCCATTGTTGACTACGAAAACCCTAAAAACAGCGGGTTTCTTTCGTCGACATACATTATGGACGTCACACCAAATTAAAATCCAATCGTGTATGTAATCGAGTAAATTTTAAATTTCGGATCTTTGTTTGAATGTACTAATTTGCGATATTACCCTCATTCCTTCGCTCCAATTTGTCAAATACCCAAAGGGTTTATAACGAGCATACATTTGTTTCACGACATCGATTCAACAGCGTAACAATATTGACTAACACTTTGCTTACGGTTTACGCCGCCGTAAAATTAGGGTGTCTTGACCCTTTTCACGGAGATTGGGAGCTGCCACCTGGGAGTTTCGGTTCGATACCCGGCAGATTATCGTTTCGCTGTGGATGATATTGAGGATATTTAGAATAAAAAAGATGTGGTGAAAGTTCGGTTTGCAAACGAGAGTACCTATCTAAGGTTCTGTTTTTGAAGGGTTTCAAACGCGACCCTCTTATTACTAAGCCTACTCTGTCTGTCCGTCCAAGATTTAAAGATTTGTATTTATTTTATTTACTTTATTTATTTATTTCTAACAATAACACAGTATAACAGTGTATCTTTTGAACCGTAAGAGATAGTTGGATTACTTACTTTCCATTTTTATACTCGTATATTTTTTATTCCGCTGTAATGTTTTTTTATTTTAATTTAAATACCATTGACATTGGCGACGTTAAGATGCCTCGATTGTTAAAATCTGCCCATCCAGCCTCTACGAGTAAATAAACATACAAACATACAGGTCAAAAACTGTCAAAGAAGAAGAGAATAATACCACTGATGCTGACTGGTACACCACCCTCGCCAAGACACCCTGAGACAGGCCAAGAGCGAGTGTGTACAGAGAGAAAAGAAAGAAAGAAAGACATTTATTCACTACAAAGAAGACATAAAAATGACGATGATATAAATAGAAGAAATTAATAAAGCATAGAGTGACACTGGCTCAACATTATACTGAGGTGTCAGACACCTACAGCGCTGATTTTCAGCCAGAACCGTCTCGGTGACTCACGGAGCGCTGTAGAGACTTACTGTATTATAACGCTATACCCGCCTGAATATCCTAACATACGTGTAAACTACCTATATGATTTAATGATAGGGGTGAAATAATATTGAAACGCATACACAATGATACACAGCCTTGACAAAAAGATCCAGATTTAAAAACCTACAGGTTGGCATATTACCAAGTGTTTAAGTGTGGTGGCTATCTGGTCGCATAACAACTATTGTCATAATTTCGATTGTCATAACACATTACGCATAAAGTTGATGCTCATATTTTTTTTCTTGGCATAAATTGTACTTTGGCAAAATTGTTCCCTGTCATAATTATACGGAGTCATAATGTAGAATGTCATACATTTATTTAGTCATAATGTAGATAATTATAATTATTTTTAGTAATTCTAAATGTCATACATGTATCAAGCCATAGTATTGATGATTATAATAATTTTTAATCATAATTGTATGGCATAAATTATGACAACGGACTTAAATTAGTGAGGGTTCTTCATAAAAAGAAACGAAAAATTATATTAAGTAAGTATTTTTAATAACTACTCACTCCTTACATAATATTACATCAACAAAATGTCTGAAACAATACAAAGGGTGGGCGTCAAATAAACTTTTCTTTGAGATCAACCAAAGCCAAGATAGTGGTGTATAATGTTCAATTTTCAAGTAGGCAGTAGGGAACAGGGACTTAGTGGCAAAACCGACCGGATTGCGGATAGGTTAGGGTATTTTATTTTATAAAAGAGCGGAAAAACTTGTTATTAAAACTTGTTTGAAAACTTTTATATTGACCGCCTTTTGCTATACTATGACCTAGAACTGTGGCCCAACATAAAAGAGAAATGTGTAACTTACTTGCTTCTGGAGAGCACTTTTGTAGTAAGTCATCAAAGTACAGTGGTATTTCGTTCGCTAGTAAAAATGCCAATGCATATAAGCGAGAGTGTACTGTAGGCTCTCAACGAGAGTGTACCGTCGGCATGACACCTTTTAAGCTTGTCCACCTGACACCGAACGATGCCGTTTACATAAATGCTCTCCCAATTCGGCTTCATAATTAAAATAAAGCCATAGGCCTCTCGATATTATACAGTTATTCCGCACATTATTGCCGAACGAATCGGCTTGGCACGCGCAATTTGGAAAGCTTGTTCCAAAACCAACTGTCACACAAAGGTTACTTTTGAAAAACGAGGAAGCGAAAAAATCTTAATACTAGTAGTTTTGAAAAAAAAGAAGAGACTTCCTCTCAATTCGTTAAAATCTTTTTCCAAATGTAAATGATACATAGATAAAACGTTTATTTGATGCGTCAATCACACACATACAATTGTCATAGGTGGAACAGAAACGAACTTACAAACTAAGAACCATCACAATAGCAAAAGTAATTAGGGGTGATCGAACCAGTAATGGACAAGGTCCAATGATGGACACTTGACCCTTATTTTACAGACAATAAATATTATTCATTTGTTTTACAACAATCAATTTATAACCTTATGATCTTTGAATTAAAAATAAAGTGTCCATTATGGGTGCCTGTCAGCTTAAAGTGTCCAACACTGGTGCGATCACCCTATGTGCGTTGCAGCAGTACAAAAAGGTCATGGCTCAGCGTATTGCTCTAGTGAGCAAAACGCTGGTATTCTGCCTACGCATTGTTTTAGTAAAACATGCCTCCACGAAACAGGATTGCCCTGACTCGTTTTTAACCACTTCGTCAAGGCAATTCCTGCTTTCCGGGGCTAGGCAGACAGTTAATCAGCCAGCACGCTTAGCACAAGTTCTATTTTCTCGCTTGTCGCTCAGTGCGTCTTTATCATTACAGACTAGATAGAAAGGGAGATCCGAGCGACAAACCAGTCGCGGCCCACTTGTGCTAGCCCTCCAGGTTTAGACTATTCAAAATCAAGACTTTCATCGTCATCTAGTAGTGCCAGCCAACGAAAGGACTCATACGCCAATGTCATCTATACGTGACCAACATTTAACTCGAAATAAAACCTTCTACGATGTTGTTAAAGTTCCTTTTATCTACTAGACGGTTTGTCCCGTAGCGTACAGAGATCGTCACATCGTTTGTTTTGTGGCCGTGGTTATAAAATTCGAACTTGAGTATATATTAGACAATTCTTTACATAGTATCCAACAAAGTCGCTCTCCGCTTCTGTCTGTCTTTCTTTCAGTCTGTTTATCCAAAACTCTTTTTAAACTACGCAAGGATTTTTTTTTATCTACCGGGTGTTGCCTGTAATAGGAGCAATAAACTGAGGGATCGTTTCCACACCACAAACGTAACAACATTTATTCTACAACTTTTGAAAATAATTTATTGTTAACTAAATATCAATAAATTTAGATTTTCCAAGCAAGCAATAGATGACAGTAGATGTCAACTAGACTATTGGATGGAGTACATTGAAAATGCTATATAGTTTGTTCGAAAAAATCCCAATTAATAAAATACATATTTTTTAAAGTTGTAGAACAAATGTTGCTACGTTTAAAGAGTAGAAACAATCCCTCAATGTATTGCTAATGTATTGCTCCTATTACAGGCAACACCCGGTATAATAAATTCTGGTTTTTGTACGGGTGTTGCAGGAAACTTACAAAAACCGAAGAGAAGCGAGGGCGGGTTGCTACTAAAAAATAAAAACAGCGCGAATTCTTGCAAAGTCTACTATGGCAAGCCGTTTATGCCCCGCGATGTGCTGAAAATCAAGACATTTGGCGTCCCGATCCAGGAGAAATGATGACGTGTCCATAGACCCTGAAAATCGGGATGTCTCACAACACTATAGGGGCCGTATTAACCCTTTGAACGCCAACGACACCTAAAGTAGCCATAAGCTGTCGTGCCTACAACGCCACTGACACATAATTGTCACAGGTACAGTTTAAAAGAGACATTATTTCGTATGGATTAAGTTACATTTTGCATAAAGTTTAATACATATTTGGCGTGCGAGTAACGCATTTGTATTTGACGTAAGGCATTAAAAAGGTTAATAAACTGATCTTGACTGCAATGCTCGTCTCAAGATGCGTCAAATACAAGAAGCTTAAATATGACACTAAAGATTGCACGATGAACAACGAATTGAAGCCAAGAAAAGTGACCTTGAATGACGTCGCTTACGTTTTTTGTCCCTTTCTTTTGCATGAGAAGAAAGGGACCAAAAACATAAGCAAAGTCGTTCAAGGTCACTTTTCTTGGCTTCAATTCGTTGTTTGCCGTGCAATCTCCAGTGTCATTATAAGCTTCTTGGTCAAATATAACAGGTTTGTATAGTTTGACGTTTACTTTGACGTACTTTGTGACGGGCTTCTTGGCCAAAATTAGTTTATTAATACGGTCGTGGGTTTGTAGGTTGGTACGTTAGCTTAGTGCATTTCATTTTTTGTAAATATTTTTACCTATAAGACTTACAGCATAAACATATGTGTTAAAAATGTAAATAAAATTTGTACTTCTCATTTAAGAACTTTGAGGCGTTATTTAAAAAATACGTAATTTTGGCATCTTTAATTTAAGATAGCGACTCGAGCCCGCCCCTCCAAAGGTCGAAAACTTGGATTTTTATTAGGCCCCATATCTAACCAACATACATCGAAACATTTCTACTCCATCTTTCGTAGAGCAAAGGCTTTTTATATATCCCCACAGCCTGGACTACTAAGTCTGGTCCTACATTCCACATGATAAAACCATATAGCCTTTGACATGTTATCATAATGCTAACGTTACGATAGTTCTTATTTACTTTACAGTAAGGGCAGCTGAGTAAAAAAACAACACCATAGTGCATAAAAAGCAATATAGTTTGAAACATTTGAATAGAGGCCCCGTTGAGTTGCAGTGTCTCGCCTACTTAACGCATTCACTGCCGGTATTGTTTCATGAACTTTCGCCAAGTGCCACCTTTTGTTTTGTACAAAACAGGTATACTGTAAGAACGCACATAAGCGTTCGAGGCACTCGGTGAAAGTCAGGAGAACGCTTATATGCGTTGCTGGCAGTGAATGCGTTAATAGATTGTTTCAAAACGAGAACATCACGTGTATAGCAGCCGGTCTCAAACAACACCCATTTAATTGGATTAGACATCCGACCCACGCATTTATTCAGTTAAATTCTAATTGACGAGGAAATCAGCGAAGTAGAATGTGACTGGGGCCATTTATTAGTGGATCTTATTAAAAATGTAGCACTGATTGGCCTGCTGTTGACCGAAGCCCTTTAGGATGGGTTTTTACAGACATAGAGAAGGCCCATAGTTATTTGAAATCGGTCCAACTTCACTTGAATTAGGTGATCGAACCAGTAATGGACAAGGTCCAAAGATGGACACTTGACTCTTATTTTACAGACCATAAAGGTTATTCATTCGTTTTGCAACAATCAATTTATAACCTTATGATCTTTGAATTAAGAGTAAAGTGTCAATTATTGGTGCCTGTCAGCTTAAAGTGTCCAACACTGGTGCAATCACCTACTAAGATTAAATAGCGGCGAGTAAGACATCTTCAAAGCAATAGTTTAGGTTTTAGGTAATCAGATATTTAACATGTTTCTGGCATTTGCCCGCGACTTCGACTAAATCTAGTTGTTTCCTTAGAATATATTGTTCACCCGTGATTTCCTCACTAAAAACAAGTATTGCTTTACGTGTACAGTGACTCAATGATATTTAATAGCCCAAGTGAACTTTTAGTAGGTACAAATTCCATATCCTGAATTTGGGAACTAAAATAATTTTCAAAACTTTGATGCCGGTTTTTTTGCACAATCTGCTTACAAAACGTTCGAGTCCAAACTCCCACCGAGTTTAGGCTCGTTATGTCTACTTTAAATGTAGCAAAAATCTGGCACCACCTTGCTATTTCATCATCAGATCAACTTTGAGATAAGTACTATTTTTCTTTCCAACTCTAGCTTGAACTAGGAAAATCTGTCCCAAAGTCACAATACGTAAAGTTTATATCCATTCCATTCCAGCAAATCTAACAAATAAGACAAACCTCCAATAAATCACTCGATACTCAAACTCACCGTGTCCCATACAACGCAACGAAACGAAATTCTAGCAACGTGATCCATACACCATTTTCTCTGAAGCAATCATTCCATCTCTATCTTTTTTAACAAGTGAGAAAAGGCCGCAAATTTTGTACAATAGTATCCAAACGACCAAAAACACAATTCGCAACACAATTTTTACAAGGTTACTATTTCAAGTTCCTGTTACAATGAAATTTGATCTTTGTTATATAAAAATAAAGGTTGTTTCGGCGATATTAGGGAGTAAGAAATGACCTTTTTGAAACAACTAGTGATTCCGGGGTTCGAATCAAAGGAATAAGACACAATTACTGATTTGATTCCCTGAAAACTAACTCCAAGGCACTTGGCGCTAGAAATTAATGGTGGATTTTGTTTGTGCTGTAATGAAATTGGTAGATTTATTGCTGTTTTGTGGGAAATAAGCCTCAATTATTGGTCTTATCACAATGCTCGGTGGAAAAGTGAGCCCCAATTAATAGCGCGTGTTGAACCTTATTGGTAGTCTATGAAGCGAGAAGCCATGGGTTAATTTCTCGGTTTGGGAAAATAATTGTGTGGTAAGCGTGAATATTTCTTCGGAAGGTACCCCACAATTTGATGTTAATATTAAGGCATAAATAATAAAGCCCATTCTACAGGGTGTTAGGTAATGAGTGGATAATCCTTGAACTACGGATAGAGGGCACTTAGGACGTTATGAAAAAGCTAAAATAGGTCTAGTAAAAGTCGCACGGTTTTCGAGATATTTGGACTTTTAATCGGATTTTTTGTCATTTTTCCTTATGTCCGTGTTACGAAAAACCCCTAAGTTCATGTATTAATTCAATTTTTTTTTCACTGTTTCTTGCATGGTTAGAATCACTATGAACTAAGGAAGTTTTTAAAGCTACATGCAAAGTTTTTTTTCATGACAACTTTTTGAGTAAACCCACTAAGTTACTTTTTCCATACTAAGAAATCCCCGCGTTTGTTTTTCACGTATTACCTAACACCCTGTATATCACTTCAGAATTATACGTAGCTTTATTTTTCCAATATTAGTTTAATTAGTTCAATATGTTTTTAATGATACTTACTCCGCTCGCTCCATTTCCTAAAAATAACTAAAATTTCGGAGTTTAGAGTTTGGTAAGTATCTAATCCTTTATAAAGTTAGCAATGCATTCATTAAATATCACCGTATTTTCAAAATATCAACGCATTTGAAATAGGTGCATACATTCTACACCACTAAAGAATGTCTCGTTTTTCATTCAAATATTTAAAGATTTTGTAGTAAAAAAAGAGCATGTTATCTCTAAAGTTGGCGTCGTTACACAAGATTTTACAGTGTGCAAAAAGTAATTAATCATCATCATCATCATCATCATTTCAGCCTATTGCAGTCCACTGCTGGACGTAAGCCTCCCCCAGGGTTCGCCACAAGGCCCGATCTCCCGTTTTCGCCATCCAGTCACCACCAGCCACTTTTTTCAGGTCGTCGGTCCATCTGGCTGGAGGGCGTCCTACGCTACGCTTGCCGAGCCGTGGTCTCCACTCGAGAACCTGTCTACTCCACCGATCATCGGTTCTGCGACAGATGTGACCAGCCCACTGCCACTTCAGTCTGCTACACTTCTGAACTACGTCAGTGACCCTAGTTTTATGCCGGATCATCTCATTCCGGATTTTGTCCCTTAGCGAGATTCCGAGCATACACCTTTCCATAGCTCGCTGGGTGACGTGTAGTCGGTGGGCTAGTTTCACTGTCAGGTTCCACGTCTCGGCTCCGTATGTCATGACCGGCAAAGTAATTAATATAAGCAAAAAATAAAGATACATCTGCTGTAAAGATAAATGCTTGGAGTTAAGACCTATATTATCTTATCTTACAGCTGTACTCTTTTGGATGTACTTCGACCCCTTTAGGATCTTTTGTGCATTTACCCTCTTACACACTCACTTGTTCGAATGTGCAGGTTTCCTCACGATGTTTTCCCTTCACCCCAAGAGCATCGAAAACAAAAAATACACAATAATACAAATATAATGACAATATAATAATATACATATAATTGGTTGCCGGGTTAGAATAGTGCTACTCCATGTCTTCCCGTGGATGTCGTAAGAGGCGACTCAGGGAATAAGGGCTTGTAGTATTGTTAGGCGATGGGCTTGCAACCTGTCACTAATACACTAGTAAACTTCTTGGCCTGATTGTGCAAAATGTGGTTACAGAATTATCAACGAGACTTTTTAGAGTTGTTGGTATTTCTGTAGCTCTGCCTACCCCAGTCTGGGAATGAAGGCGTGATGTTATGTATGTATGTATAATAATATACATAAGTTACAAAAACTCATTAGTACATGGTGACCGTGGGGATCGAACTCTGTACATTACGATCACGAGTCGCCCCCAAGCCTAGGCCACTAACGCTCTCTTGATTTAAATAAGACAGTTCGTAAGTGTATATACTCGTAGACGTCCTAGTTAGAATAAGTGGTCGAAACTAAAATTCCTTGGATTTTTCAGCTATTTCAGAGTATCTTACGTAAGGATACACACAAAATTAAAAACATACAAAAATGTGATTAACATATGGTTCTGCAACATTTCACTTCTGGTGCCTAATATTGTAGAAGTGAAGAGTAAAACCATAATTATTGCCTTTGACGTGTTATCGTATTGTTTCCGGGATCCTATCATTTCATGACCAACGTTTTAAAAAATGATTCATTTCACAAACATATCATTTGACAACCTGCGTTTTTTTTCGGAACTGTAAATAATTCTGGATTTATTTCAAGACCATCATGTAGAACCCTATAGGTTAGGTTGGGCTAGTTTTATAAAAATCCTGAAATATTTGTAGTTATAGAAAAAAAGCGGGTTGGCAAATGAATAGGTTGCGAAACGATGTACTTGTCAAAGATTTGTCGGCGAAAAGGCAAACCATTGTTTCTAACTCGGTCGCCATTACTGTCAAGTAAATAAGAACTATCTTAACTTTGACAATATGATATTGCAATACCGCGTAACTAACAAATTCAATAAGTTGCAAAATGTACCTTACTGACTTACTAGCTAATGTGTATTTTGCAGCTTATTTAATTTATTAGTTACCCGCTATTGCAGTATCACCGGCGATATCATGTCGAAAGCAATATGGTTTTACCGAGCTCAATTATGGTGGTACAATTTTAGGCAACAATCTTAATTTTAAACCAATAAAACCTGCCTGCCCCTTAAATAATTACAATACAACGTGTAAAATACCTATAACCTGACCTCAAAAGCTTCCCAAAGCTCTTAGTCCTTTTTACGGGGCTTAAAAACCATTGTGTGTGACGTCAAAATGAGCCCATGCCTCATAAATTCTGGAAGGTTCCACCGCTTTGACGGGACGTCCTTTTGTCTGCTGATCCCTAATCTGTGGGACTTGATAAAAATCTCGCAAATTAAGCAATACCAAGCGAGTTTCGGCGGTTTTGGTGGAACATAATGTTTTTAATGAGTTTATGACTTGTTCGAATTTAAATAAAACGTTGAATCCTAGCTGTTTACTTGAGGTTTGAAATGGTGCGTGAGTGGAACGGATTTTAATCGCCCTTTTTTTTGGGTGTGTGTTTGTTTCGCAATTACCGTCAATTGTGGATCAATTTAACAAAAATATTTTCTGTTTGCTAGGGTATACTCCCGAAATAGTCGACAGGTCTTCGGAAAGGAGGTTCAATGGCGTATCGGGGATATTTTTGTGGAGTTTTAAAGTTAAATCTTCCTAAGAGTTGGGGACAGTCAATTTAAAAAGAATTCTTAGCTACACATTTAAGTGCACTTATCTATTAAAAGGGTTAAAGCGACAAGATATAAATTCAAATTTAAATGATTTATTCAGTAAATTGCCCATGAGAGGGCTCTTTACACGTAATATGAAATTAATCTACTAGCGCTTTGGACAAGACTATCACTGCGAAGAAGAAGCGCCGCAAAAAACTCTATCATAAGGTCATTTTTTCAATCATATAATATACAGTAATACTAAGTGAGTAACATTACAAGATAGTAAAGTAATAAATAATATTTTTTTAAACTACCACAAATAATATGATTATAAATCTAAGGTTAATAACAGTAAAAAAAAAATATGACTATAGGAGAACAACACGACGAGGTCTCGACGTCTAAAGCCATAAATAGAATAATTAACTGAGGAACTAGTCCTTGCAAACGTGAACAGACCGGACCCCACGAAAGGCACCCGTTCACGAGTATGACGCGTATCTCAGCCATCGACGCTCTCAACCATGTGTTTGTATAAAAAGGCGACCCGTTTACAAGGCTGACTGTACTATGGGTACTAGACAACAATAAACATACTTAATATAGAGAAATACTTAGAAAGCATGCAAGACTCAGGGCATACTGACGCTTATCTTACAAATATTTGCCTACACCGGAAATCGAACGTGGGACCGCTAGCTTCGTAGGCATAGTCTAGATGCGTCGTCCATCGTCCGTTTAAGACCTTACATATTTTTTAAGTTAAATATATGTTTTTATAAAAGTATCATGAATTTATGAACAACACGAGATATGATCAAACTGTTTTTTATTATTGCTCGCCACATAACATCACGCCTTCATTCCCAGAGTGGAGTAGGCAGAGCTACAGAAATACCAACAACTCTAAAAATACTTTTTTATAACTCTGTAACTACATTTTGCACAATCAGGTCAAGAAGTTTACTAGTGTATTAGTGACAGGTTGCAAGCCCATCGCCTAACAGTAGTACAAGCCTTTACTCCCTTAGTCGCCTTTTACAACATCCACGGGAAGACATGGAGTGGCACTATTCTAACCCGGCAACCACACGGAGCTAAATGTTAATGAAAACCAGAAAACGATAATGCTAACTAAAATAGTAACTCCAGTTAAAAGTTGTACTTGCAACTAAGTTTGTGCTTTCAAGAATCAATTCTTACCGTGAAGAAACTGAGAAAACTTTACTCATCTCTGAACTAAAACAGGAAATAAAGTGAAAAACTGGTCTTCCGTGAGAAAACCTTGCCTTCAAAGTTTAGAAGCGTGTAGATCATCAATGTTTTCAATTTCATTACGTCTACTCCACCGTAATGTAGGTTATTTGAAGCGTTTGTTATATACAGTTAGGCTTGAAATCGGCTTGAGTGGTTGATATGAATCATTAGTGGCCGTATTAATAAACTCGTCTAGGTTTAAATGCCCATCTCAAAATATGTCAAAGTAAACGTCAGACCATAGACAACTGTAATTTTTGACGTATCTTTAGACAGGCATTTAAACCGAGGTCAGTTTATCAATACGGGCCTAGGACACTCCAAATTTTTTTTACGCAAATGTGTGAGTGGGACTTTATTTAAAAGGCTACGCTTGTAAACTTATGGTATAAGTAACTTGAGAAACAATACTTTCAATTTCGTCCTAGACGGGGTACGAAAATATTACGAGTAAAAAAGAAGCACTCTTACGGAGACTTAAATAAATAAATGTCTTTTTGTTTTGTTTAGTGTATGTATGTATGAAAACACTTTACTGAACAAAAGAAAAACCAAAACAATACAATTAATAATTATAAGACGTACAAAGGCGAACTTATCGCTTTAAGGGATCTCTTCCAGCTAACCCTTGAGAGATTGATAAAAGTGAAAGTTAGTGGTTGTGTTTATGTGTGATTTCGTAGACATGTGTGTTCTGAATTGTTATTTTGTTATTGACGACACTCTAGGGTTGAAATCCCGGTAAAGGCAGATATTTGTGTGTTGAGCACGAGTATTTCCCGAGTCTTGGATGTTTTCTATGTATTTAAGTATATATTTCTCTATACAAGTAAGTTAATCGTTGTCTAGTGCCCATAGTACAAGCCTAGAGCTTAGTTTGGGACTAGGCCAATTAGTGTGACGTTGCGCTGTGATATTTATTTATTTATGTTTAAGGCTGCAATTACCATAGAGCTCGAGAAAATGAAAAACAACCTTTTACCGGTAATAATAGCCCACGATAAACCGCCTTGATAAGGTAGGCCTTCAATGATAGAAGCTTTGTCTGTTAAAAGTAGTAGGTATTGATGTTTGTATTGCTATCTCAAAGTGTATGCACAGGCCAGATTTTTTAAACAGATAATACTACATAATTAATACAAATCTACGGTTCTACTTACGATAATATTCAATCGCTTGTCAGCCGCAGCGCTAGCCTTCGTCCCGGGGGCGTATTCTTAGATTTTCATTGCTGACAATATATTTAAGTGCAGTTAGAGAGGTTAGGTAATAGACCCCCGGGACCGGACGTGCAAGAAAAATAGATGGAATCGAAGTGGGTGTAGTTACTGTGTTAAGGAAATGATATTTTTTCCGTTAAGTTACTCGTTAAGGTATTTAGGACTTGTTGTACTGTTAGGCGATGAGCTTGCAACCTGTCACTAACACACTAGTAAATTACTTGGTTTGATTTTGTTTTAATCACAGAATTATAAAAAAATATTTTTATAGTTGTTGGTATTTCTGTCGCTCTGCCTACTCGACTCTGGGAATGAAGGCGTGATGTTATGTATGTATGTGTATGTATGATAACACATATTTACTTGATAGTAATGGTGACCGAGTTAAAAACAATACTAAAGCATGTCAAACGCAATATCGTTTTAACTGTGAAGAAATCTCAGCCCAGGTGGCATGTGAGCTGTGCCTTCTCCTTCTCATTAAAAAAATAGTATCAAATATTTCTTGATTATTTTGTTTTCACAGCCCAAATCACTCTACCCTCTTCCTTTGAGTAATTTCTTTCGCTGCGCTAATTAATTTCGTCTCTGATCTTCATCCGCAGATAAACGGAAAAATAAAGTGATATTTCAATCTTTTCACATCGTTTTTCGCGTAAATAAAACTTTCTGAAAGGGAAACTGAAAGTTGCTGAGTGCCGCAGTGGACTTAAACTCAGTAGAGTACGATCACACGTCACCGCAACGCTCATTCTTTCGCAACTTATTTAGGCAATATACTCGTAAGTAAGTATACGTACTGTCGCTACGCGGAGTTCATTTCATTTAAAATAAATAAATATCACGGGCAATGTCACACAAATTGACCTAGTCCCAAACTAAGCTCTAGGCTTGTACTATGGGTACTAGACGACGATAAACATACTTAGATAGAGGAATAAATACATATAAAACATCCAAGACACAGAAACAAATAAGTACTCGTGCTCATCACACAAATATCTGCCCTTCCCGGGATTTGAACCTAGGACCGCTGGCTTCGGAGGCAGGTTCACTCCCAACTAGGCCAACGTGTCGTCAAATTTGTTTGTTTCTTAGGGCCTTGAACAATAAGACGTACACTGTTAGATAAATAATTGACATGCATAGTTACAACCTAAGCGACTTATTTCTTATAGAATATCACCGCACGCGTAGAACAAAAAAAGCAAAGTTAAATGCACTTATTTAATCAATATATTTATTGCAACAATCTACAGTGCTACTAGAGAAAATTATAAAAAGTTAAAAATATAATTATAACGAAACTAAAACTAAAAGGCTAAGTTTAAAAAAGGGTCGAACTAATGCGTTAGTTAGTCTTAGTTTGTTATTAATAGTTTATCTATATAATAAAAATGAATCGCAAAATGTGTTGGTAAGCGCATAACTCAACAATGCCTGGACCAATTTTACCAATTCTTTTTTTTAAATGTTCGTCGAAGTCCAAGGATGGTTTTTACGGCGAGAAAAATTCGAATAATTTCCGGGAAAGTCAGAAATTTGCAGCGGGGCGAAGCCGCTGGCGGGCCGCTAGTAGTATTATATATTTTTTACCATCATTCATTTGTTTCGACGAATGTTGACATCGTAAAAGAAATTTTTTTATAATAATGGTCATATTATTGCAAATTGTTGTATACGAGTAGCATAATGGGAGTAACATGGGTCGGGGCAAAAGCGACTCGGATTAGTTAGGTTATAGGTCATTTTACTATATGGTCTAGAACCCTTACCATGAGTTGCCGTACTCGCTAGCGTTTTGAATGCTCTGTCCCTCCCACTTTATAACATTACTGTGAGGGACAGAGTATTCGACTCGCTAGCGAGAATGATCATTGCAACTCATGGTAAGGGCCCAGACCTCTTGGAAAAAGGTTTTTACCATTAACATTCTGTTCCCAAATAGTATCCTGGCAAGCGACTCCTTCCAGAAGATTTATCGTGGTCAAATGCTTCGTCTTTGTTTCCTGCTAAATTACTTTATTCGGGCGTAAGCCCCCATTGCCGAGTTTTTAGTGATTCTGTTATGAGATCCTCCTCCGAATTCTGTTTTTTGTGAAGGTTAATTGAATATTCGATGTCTTTTGTTTTAAAAACCCAGATTTAAAAAATATCCATCGGATAAATAAGGTTAGGGTAGGTTAGGTTTGTTTGATAAACGTCCTAAAATCAGAACGGTTTTAGTAAAAATCACTTTAGGAGTTGCGATGATTATGAATAACAAATTATGAAAAATTATAATATGAAAAGTGATTATTATGAATATAAATCGGTAGTAAAACAATAAATAGGAAAAATAATTTTATGTGAGCCAATATCCGGACTCTTTTTTAATACGCCTTACGAGTAATAACTTAATTTCATTTACTTTAGACCAAATTAATAAATTAATTAAATTCTCCATTCATAGAAGTCTCTTTATAATTTCGTCAAAATTCATCCTATAAAAGTAGAAAAGTGATTTAGTTTAAGAACTATTTATTTATTCGAGGTCGAAAACAACTTTATGAATTTGCTAACTTCACTCTAAATATCAAGTGTGATCGCTGCACGGTTTTAGATTTTGAAAGTAACCAGTAATAATAATCACCAAAAAGTACCTACGATATTAATAGCAATGATTTATTGACTTCAGGTTTTTACGGGGTTTCAATTAATTGATGAGTTTCCGATATTCCGGCGCGGTATTAAAATCACGGGGTGTTTGTTATAAGGAAATATTACTTCGCACATTACATAAGTAAAATCAATTATAATAACAGTCTCATTTTTTTTAATAACGTCTTTCACATCTTGTTGTTAAAGTCAACCCCATTTAATTATTACCCATGTAAAGAAAAGTTATCAACTCGACTCGTCGGAAATCGTATAGTTGTAGTTTGTAATACAAACATTTAAATGAATAATTCCATTTCTAATCCATACAAAGTAACTTCATTTTTAAATGTGTTAATTGAGTTTATATTGTTGAAAAAATTAATGGCGACAAGACTAAGTTAAGACTATCGAAATACATGAGAATGTACATATGGAAAAAAAAACTGTAAAGTTATCAATGTCCTTAGAGATGCTAATAATTGGTAACTTAGAGGAAACTTAACCTTATTGCTGTAGAATGTCAGATTGACTTTCACCTAGGTGGGTCACTAAGTATTTGACTAAATGTATTACCATTGTTTAATAAAAGTTTGTGTTGGAATCGTAACAAAATCAGTTTGTTTACACAATTAAATTGCTTTGACAAACCTAATCAAAAGGGCACAGAGCAATATTTGTCGGAATACTATAAAATCAAGTTGCATTGGCAATCTCAATCTCAATACTCGCTATCAGATTTGTGTCGTTGCATCTTCCCTGATGCAATATCCGCTACGGCGAAATGCATTTCAGGCACGAGAAATTGTTACGCTAGATTATTTAATTTCAAAAATGTGATTTAAATTTAAATCTTATCTTATTTCTATAACTAGTAAAGATGTTTGTGTGATGAGCACGAGTATTTGTTCGTGAGTGATGTTTTCTATGCCTTTAAGTATTTATTGTATGTCGTAAGAAGCGACCAAGGGAATAAAGGCTTGTAGTACTTTTAGGCGACAGGCTTGCAACCTGTAACTAATACACTAGTAATCTTCTTGGCTTGATTGTGCAAAATGTGGTTACAGAATTATAACCAAGTATTTAAGGTTGTTGGTATTTTTGTAGCTTTGCCTACCTCACTCTAGAAATGAAGGCGTGTTATGTATGTACAAAGGTTACAAGTTAACTTAATTGTTCAGTTCAATTATTGACAATTTATACTTACAAAACATCACGCCCTCATTCCCGGAATGGGGTAGGCAGAGCTACAGAATTATCGACAAGTCTAAAAAACTTATTGATAATTCTTTAACCACATTTTGCACATCTAGGCTAAGGTATTTACCCTTGTATTAGTGACAGGTTGCAAGCCCATCGCCTAACAGTTATACAAGACTTTATTCCCTTAGTCGCTACTTACGACATCCACGGGAAGACATGGAGTGGGTCATACACAGATTTAGGTCTTTCCTGTGGACATGCCGTAAGTTTTCAAGGCTAAGCCCATTCTCGCATAAAGGGCGTAAGGGCTGCTCTATGACCTATCATATAAAAACAAAACTTATATGCACACAAGCTATTAACTATTGACCACAGGAAAGACAACTTTTGTCTTTAACAGTGTGTATGACCCAACCACACAGATAATTTATACTTATTTGCCGTTAATGCAGATATTTTAATATCCAGACACAGAAAATTTAAATGAAACTAACGAATCAAAAAGTAAGTCACTTCAAACTTTTCACAAAATGACCAGAAATAACTTTCCGGCACAGGTTTTAAAACGAAAAGAATTCCGCCGAGTCGGACGGAGCTCAATTAAATAAATTTGAAAAAGTTTGATAGAACCAGCCGGCCAATTTAACTTCTTCTCAAGTAAGACTTGATTCCAGTTTGGAAACTGGCTGATTTATCCGCCATTGAACGCACTTTTTGAGGTTAATGTCGAAAGTTCGTTAGTGTACTCAATAGGGTCAAATGGTTAAGTAAATTCGTTAATAGTTAATGAGACAAATGAAGAGCTGGTGGACGTGATTTTTTTTATTTTTCCGTCAATCTTCTTTTGATGACCATTAAGATCGTATTGCAAGTTTCCTTAGAATGTTTTTACTTCGCTGCAAAACATTACATCGAGTTTTGATTTTTGATTCCAAGTTAGTAGTTTTCAATCTCGATTTCATGCACTTTTTAGATTTTTGTACTCAAAAATGGCCCTCTTTGACCCCTTTGACGGGATACTATTACTAAGCCTACGCTGTTTTTTGTTAGTGTATACAATTAAATTGAAAATTAAAGGGCTCCCTTACAAAAAGCGCATGGAACCATTCATCTGCGAGTTCGACTCGCACTGTCCGGTTTTTAAAACTATTGCAGTATATTTCATGACACTTCTAAAAGTAAACAGCTGATTATCACGTTAGCATGATGATTGCAACATCGTCAAAATATCGGGAACCTGAAATTTAGGGACTCTATTCAACTCTATAAAACAATATTGCTTTTGACACGTTATTGTATTGTTTTTAACTCGGCCGCCATTACCATCAAGTGAATAAGAGCTATTAAAACGTTGGCAATACGGAAACACGTTAAAACAATAAGGTTTTATCTTCTAGAAAAGAGGGACTGTCTCAAAGACAAAACCACTTCCTTATGGCTTAGAGCACGCGCAACAACTAAATCTCCGGTATAAAAAGCCGTCGACGAGAATCACAGGTACATTTTTACTAACAAGATTTTTTATTTAAAATGTTTATACTGTTTTGATTTTGCAAAATGTGGTTATAGAATTATCATCAAGTTTTTTTAGTGTTGTTGGTAATTCTGTAGCTCTGCCTACCCCTCTCTGGGAATGAAAGCGTGATGTTATGTATGTATGTATGTATGTTTATACAGTATTTCACACTTCGGACAAGACCATCACTGCAGAGAAGAAGCACCACAGGAAACTTCAGAAGGTAATTTTTTTCAATTATATAATACAATAATATTTAAAAGTAAATTAAGAAGTCTGGATGTCTGGAAGAGATCGCTAATCAGCGATAAGACCGCCTGTTGTTTACCTGGATCTTCTAAATTGTGCAAATTCTGTGTAATGTTTTTGTTTGGTGGAAAATAAAGTGTTTTGTATTGTATTGTATTAAGATAGCGCCGAGCGTCCAGTGGCGCCCTCATCACTTTTATTGTGTTTTGAAATAAACTAAAGTATTATCTTAAAATCAAAGAGTGCTTTACTGTTGTACACATGAACACACAATTTATAAAGAATATAACATAACTTAACAACAATTGAACTATGAGCATACGTCGTTATCGCGGGTACAATTACCAATCAGATAAAGAGCAGATAAAACAGATTGTCTATTTGGTAGAAACGGACGTATTCTGCCTGCAGCTACTAAACATCTAAGAAGCTCTTTACATGTGGAGAGTTTTCTCTAGAAAAGATCAATAAACAGCCGCAAAGGGGTATGGGTTAAACTGTTGTCATATGTATCCATCTGTTTAGTTAACAAGTTTATACATAGGAAATAAGTAAATTTAATTATATTTTAACGTCTTTTTTTTTAACAATTTTAACAATATATTGATAAAAATTTTGAATATGGGTTTTTCTAACTGAGACCATGGTATATTACAGCTTACCATAAATTTGGTCAATTCCATCCTAAAATCTTTTTTGACGGATGTATGCTTTTCCAAGTTGAAATGTCGTTCCATAGAAGCTCTGGGGGAAAGTAACATTGCACTTAGTGCAATATAATTTTGTATCGCGAGCCTGTAATTCAGGATAATCCTTTGTCCACAACTCCACAAATTCTTCGCACGTTTTTTTCCTTCGCGGCATTTTAAAAGCACTCGGCAATAAATAAAGAAATACCTAATGTGTGATACATTTTAAACTCGTAGCAGTAGGCATAGATGTTCCTCAAAATGAGTTTCGCGTCTGTTATTGCTTGTTTTTCATAATCTTTCTGTACTGTCAAATCGTTTTTGTACCCGCGATAACGACGTATGACTATGAGTGAGCAACTTAACGGAAAAAAACGGCCACTTTTTTCCGTTAAGTTGACTAAACGAAGGTTAAAAGGTTATTAAAATTATATTGCGTATTCATTTGTACAACAGTAAAGCGCTCGTAGTCTTTAACATTCTATTTTAGTTTATTAGAAAACACAATAAAACTAAAGAAGGTGCCACTGGACCCTCGGAGCCCTATTAAGGTAATGACGTTAAAAATAATAATTATTTAAACTCGCACAAATAAAATCATTACAAATGTACGAGGTCTCTACCGGTACCGTATTCCTAATTATACTTCCAATTATTAATTCTGTACACTCAAACACGTATTTCAACCGTCTAAAACTACGAGTTAATGAAACAAATGAATAGTTAATGCGAACCAAGTGTCTTAGCTGAACCAGTACTTATGCAAATTTGCCAGCTGACTTGCATGGCAAACAAAAGACGACGGCAACAATGGAAAAGATAAAAGTGAAGATTGATCACTCTTGCAATCTACTTAGCGACTAACGGTGTGATTGATAAGTTTTAAATATCTTTTTAAAGCCGGTAGAAAAGAATCGGGAAATTAACGGGTTTATGTGTAACTGTTTGAAAAAACCGTAAGAAAAAAATGATGTGAATTGAATTTTGTAACTGAGCACCAACCTACCTAGTATTTCTTTGAGTTCTACGAGTACTTTATAGTTGACCTTACTGGGATCCTATCATTTTATAAAGAACGTTCACGAACATATAATTTGACCATATTTTTTTTTCCGGAGCTATAAATAATTCTGGATTTATATCAGAACCATCGTGTAGAACCCTATAGGTTAAATTAGGTATAAAAATCCTGATATATTTGTAGTTACAGAAATAAAAGCGGGTTGGCAAATGAATAGGTTGCGAAACGATGCATTTGTCAAAGATTTGTCGGCGAAAAGGCAGAGAACCGACCTTACTATTTTAATTTGTCAAAACACCACATACTCGTAGAACTCACTTTACGTCACGTGATTCATTTATTTATTAATTATTATGACTATTTTTTCTTACTTGAGCTAAGTAGTTAACAAATATGGCGTCAATTTCCCTAAAGTTTGACATTTCATAAAGTTGCGAATCACAAGATGGATTGATTGAATTGATTTAGTGAACTAATTAAAAGAGTAAGACATTTTAGGTTAGTTTCTTAAATAAGTATGTGAATTATACGTAGGGGTTCCCTTTCGTTAAACGTCGCCAGTGGGAATAATAATATTGCATCTCATTATTGGTTACTCTGAAAATAAATAGGTTCAGTCAAAGACTTAAATTTGTGACTAACCTTAGGTCCAAAGTCAATCTGACGTTCTACAGCCATAAGGTTGAGTTAAGTTACAAATGACTTGGCATCTCTGATGATATTGACCACTTCGAGTAGATTTTTTTTAGGATTATAGGAATAACTTTTTAAGATTCGTAAGTAAAAATCTGTAGATCGATGACGCGCCACTAACATATTATATTACTTAATTATAGCGACCCGCTTTCGCTTCATATCAGTTAATGTGACTTTTCTGAAAGGCCCGTACATAAACCAGTTCCAACCCTATTTCACCATCTGGACAATGACATGCGACAGGTGACAATTCAGTATACATTGCAAAGTTAACACGCTGATACATCACTGGGTTTCATATCAGCTGCGCCATGCATACAGAAATGTCACCTGTCACCTGTCATTATTAGGATGGTGATATAGGGTGTTGAAATTATTATACATTAAAACCTTCAGTGAAAAGTTATCTAACTGATCAAAATGCGTTGCGTGGTTAAAAAGGAGTTAGCGAACGACGCGGAAAGCGACTGTGTGTTATACAATGTAAAGAAAAAAAAGATACCCCGAAACTAAAAAATTTAGACACAAAAAAAACATCACGCCTTCATTCTCACGGTGGGGTAGGTAGAGCTACAGAAATACCAATAGCTCTAAAGAGACTTGTGTGGGATTGTCCCCTGATATTTATTTATTTATTTATTTTCCACAAACAGGCCAAGTTTACTAGTGTACCTATTAGTGACTGGTTGCAAGCCCAGCGACTACCAGTACTACAAGCGTTTACTTTATTCCCTAACGGCGGAACCCTATATTCTAACCGCGGATAGATAGCCTTACTTCGGATTAAAATTTGACACATTTTGTATGGGCAAATGTCAAATTTCAACCTGAAGTAAGCCTTATCTATCCGCGGTTTGAATATAGGGTTCGGCCATTAGTCACCTCTTACGACATCCACGGGAAGACATGTTGTGGCACTATTATAACCCGGCAACAACACGGGACAAGCATAAATTAAACAAGAATAAATATAGAAACAAAATTAAAGTCAGGTGGATTGGTTTTAATTCAAACTTTAATGTATCCACTCCGATTCATCATGTTTTTCTTACTCGAATTGATATTTCAGGCAAATTGCCTGAAAGAGAACCTTGTTGTTAGAGAGGACGATCTCGTTGCCTTGAGACTTGATCGATGCTGCGTTGTCATTGGATACGCGACTTTATTCCAAAGATACGATGACGATACGATTCAGAATAAATTTTGCTTTTGACTTGTTGTATCGGTATGTGTTTGTACACATTAGTAGTGTAAATATATTTTTGACTTCGACTGGACAAGCTGGTGTTGATTTTTATACTCGAGTAGGGATTTAAAATAATGCTTTTAACTTAAGTTTATTTAACTGGAACAGGGCCTCTATTCAAGTGCGTTAAAACGATATCGTGTTTGACACGTTTAAGAATCGTTTATGTCACAGTCGCCATTATTGTAAATGACATAAGATTTATCAAAACGTTGACAATACCGAAACAGGTCAAAAACGATATCGTTATTACCGTGTAGAATTCCAGCCCAGAACAGATTATCTCTATGCTAATTCTGAAAACAAATACGTACACAAATGCTGTTGTTGCCCCTATGCACACCTATGATCGTTTAATCTTAATCATCGTTTAAGTGTTATTGATTAAAAGTTAATTCAAAAAAATCGAAATCCATGCCAAATTAAATTCAATTTCGCACAGCCGTTTGTATCATTCAAGAAAATTTCACATTTATAACGTTAAACACTAATTAAACAAACAAAATTTGGTTTCTCATCCTACATCCAAGCCATAAGACAGTCTGATCCGTTACCTGTAACGCGCCTTCACCCGACCACGTCAATAGAGCCGATATTAAATTGCCACTTGATTGATAGTGCCCAAAGAATAGTGTTCCGGTGCTTTTGGGTCGTGACTTGTAAAAGGCAACGGGTATAAAGGTCTGTAAAGGGCTAACAGGGAATGTCATATTATAAAATGTATAGGAAAATGGCCGGCGAACAGCTTCTGTTTGTAAGGGTGCAGAATATTGTATACCCACTTAACTCTTTTCTTCACTCGTAGTAAACACCCATCAAAGGACAAAGCTTTCCTTCGTAGAACCATATTGATTTTGACATGTTAACAGATTCTACACGACGATATCGTCTTTGACGTGTTTTCGTCTTGTCAACGTTTTGATATCTCTTATGTCATTTACAATAATGGTGACAGAGTCATAAACGATTCTAAATCACGTCAAACGCGATAACGTTATAACACAGTAGAATATCGTTATTACCGTGTAGAATCCCAGCCGTATGGTAAAAACGATATCGTCTTTGACATATTTCCGTATTGTCAACGTTTTGATACCTCTTATATCATTTACAGTAATCATTGGCGACCGAGCTAAAACGATGCTAAAACCATTTAACGCAATACCGCTTTAACGCAGTAGAATAGAGGCCTAGTTTTAATTTAACCACCATTTACTGTCAACTGTCAAGTAAATAAGAGATATGATACAATAAGATTTCAAATCAATATCGTTCCTTTACTATCTTAACCTCGAATCGTATCTAATTGATTATTAGGAAAAGCACTCATATTCCAAAAAGAATAAAAGCTAGTTTTCTATGAAACTTTTCTATCAGATACGAGGTTGAGAAAGTAGGACGATATGGTTTTGCAGAGGGAGAATTAGAGCCCCAGAGTTTTAAAAGGCCGTATACGAAATTTTGCCTGTTTTGCTTCTTTTCGTGATTTTACAGTAAAAATACTGCTTTTCTATAAGTTTTAATGCATATCATGAATTATCATTTCAATTATGATCGAATAAATGAGTTACGAATGAATGAGCTACTCTTTATTTTTGTTGAGTATTATGAATAATGCGAGATCTAGGTGGTTTTAAAACATTATATATTGCTATTTTTTCATTTTTTTTTATCTTTTTTTAAAATAATGGGTTTACGTAGCCGAAATAAAAAACATTTTTTTACCCATTATCTATAAAAAAATACCAAATTCATTATTTTTTTACCCCTAAAAAAATATACAAATGTGGTAAAAAGTGGTTGATATATTTTTAAGGTTACCGACATAGCCCGAAGAATAGCGAAACTTAAGTGGCAGTGGGCGGGGCACATTGCTCGCAGGACTGATGGCCGATGGGGCCAGAAAGTTCTCGAATGGCGTCCACGGACCGGGAGACGAGCTGTTGGTAGGCCTCCACCAAGATGGAGCGACGACCTCGTAAGGATGGCAGGATCGCGATGGATGCGGAAGGCACAAGACGGGTCTAAGTGGAGAGCCTTGGGGGAGGCCTATGTCCAGCAGTGGACGTCTTTCGGCTGATATGATGATGATGATGATGATATTTTTAGACGACTTTTACAGCACTAAATTGTATTTTTTTCATACCTTTTATGCGTCATCGATTCGTGAATAATAATATGCAATATTCTAAACCCCTTACTGCTTTCAGGTATAGTAATAAAAAAGAAATAATGAAATAATAATAACAAAAAACAAAAAAGTAGCTCATACATTAGTTGTAAATTGAAATTATGTTTCGTGTTGCGCATTAAAATTTGTAAAAGTAAAGTATTTCAACTGTAAAATCACGTAAATCAGCGAAATCGGCAAAATTTCAAAATGATGGAATGCCTCTAAGCTAGTTATTTCACTGGTTCTCATACACCCAAACCGGAACACAATAATACAAACACTGGTGTCAATAATTTCATCAAAACACCTTTTATCGAATGTATCATTTCATCGAACGCTATTTTCTTGCCAGTGTAGGGTTCCGAAGCCATTAAGTACTACAAACATAGAAACAACAAGTAAAAAAAAAAAACTATTTAATGTCAATTGGTGCCGTCTTGGATGATTTTAGTAGGAATAAACATTTTAATCGCCTGTATCTCAAGAACCAATGATGTCTACTTAGTCGTGATAGTTTTCTTTTTAAATTCGTTATATGCGCTTTCATTTAAGTTTTTTCAGAATTTTTATTGTTTGTAGTTTTGGTTTTAGTGGTGAGGGACACTTGATTCTAACAAAAATTTGCGCTTTAAAGCTTAATATTTCATAAACGGATCCCTTAATCGAAAAATTGTTTTTACAAAACCGTAATTTTTTTTTAAGCTTTTGCATAGCTTTTATCGCGGGCCTTGAGCGCGGGGACCGAATCCAGTAATTCCGTAACGAAAAAACCTCACGCTCCCCACTCCGACGGGCAAGGAGGTGTGGCTTGAAGGCCGTGCATCGTCTAACGTCGTTTCAGTTCGGCAGTCTTCGACACGGCGTTGTGTGCGACTAGACGTATTGTACGACTCTACGAAACTCGCACGAATCGAGACGAGCTGCTCCGAAATCGGACGAATACACAAACTTATGTTTCTTATTTCAGTTATCATAAACCTATAGTTTCAATGATAAATATTCCTGAATAACCAACAGCTACTGTAAGATAATAAAACCCACATGTATTGTAAAATAATAAAAATATTTGAAATAATATTAACTTTTTTTATTTATTTAATAATAGAAAAATTTGTTTTCTTATCGGTCACCACGCTCAAAAAGTGTAACTTGAATTAATATCAAAGAAAAAGAAATACTGCATGAATAAAATAAATAAATAAAATTATAATTGCATAAGTTGATACAAAATGCTATGCAATAGCTTTACCGCGGCAGTCCCCGAGTGCCACACGTCTTTTTTTTTTAATGTTAAGTAGAAGGCACACGAGCACTCAGGCCACCTGATGGTAAGTGGAATCTGAGATCCATACACATTTGAATTCTCAAGACTATAATCCCAAGACCTCAAATGCGTTGCCAACCCTGAGGGCTAAGATGGAATGCCTCTATGCTAGTAATTTCACTGGTTGTCTTATCCCCGCACCGGAACACAACAATGCGATCACTGTTGCTTGGCGGGTGGTTAATGGATAAGATGGTGGTAGCAATCCGGACGGACCCTGCACAGGGTCCTACCACCACTACCTATTTAACGACCACCTACACTATTGGGTGGACTAGAAAAAAAAACATCCCTACGTTATGTGTAGGCGAGGTACACTAAAAAAAATACCACTTTGCTGGCGTATAATTATAATTTCTAGTACTAAGATACAAGGCGAAAATATAATGGTTTTTAGTTTAACTACGGAGCCCTAATAAAAACTGTGTAAGACTAGATCAAAATATCGTTATATTATAACCGGAACATTCTCACTATCAAAACGTCTGCCATAGCAAGAGATAGTGACGGGTAATGACTTCAACTAATTAATCCATAATCCTTAGGTAATGGTTCTCAAGCCGCTATTCAAGAACAGATTACCGCTAATCTTAAAAACATTTGAATACTATAGTTTGAATACCTGCTTTAAGTATTGACATTAAGGTTTCAAATCCTGATACAGTTAATGGAAAGATACGACTTTGTGTAAAGGCTGAGTTAAAATGAAGACCGGCTGTTACAGATTACGCCTTTATACATCTGTTTGAATAAAATGACATTGCAGATATTATATAGGTTTTTATGTCATGGTAAAGACGAGCGCACAGGCAACATACTCAATACAATCTTAAGATCGCCAATTCGTTTCCAAACTAGGACTAAGATGGAATGCCTCTTTGCTAGTTTCTTCACCGGTTGTCTTATCCCATATCGGAACACAATAATGCAAGTACTGCTGATTGGTGGTGGGTTAAATGATAAGATGGTGGAACTAAAACTTGGGATGATGATAAAGTTACTTAATATATTTAATTGAAATATTAAATGACAGCGATCATTTGATTAGTTTAATGAGAGTTAATTAATAATAATCTGACACAAATTGACCTAGTCCCAAACTAAGCTCTAGACTCAAATGCAGGGTCCGTCCGGATCGCTACCACGATCTTATCCATTAACCAACCGCCAAGCAGCACTGTTCATATTGTTGTATTCCAGTGTGGGGATAAGACAACCGGTGAAATTACTAGCATAGAGGCCATTTAACTTAGTCCTCTCGGTTGGCAACGCATTTGAGGTCTTAAGATTTCAGTCTTAAGATTATAGTCTTGAGAATTCAAATGTCTATGGGTCTCAGATTCCACTTACCATCAGGTGGCCTGAGTGATCGTGTGCCTTCTTACCATAAAAAACCATGGGTACTAGACAAACGATTAATATAATTTTGTTAAATACATTATGAATAACAGACTATGGTACAGTCAAGGTTATAAATATGTATACACTTTAGTACCTTGTCTATTTAACGTCATGTTTCAACTGCCATATGAAATTGTCACAGCGATTAAAGTGACAAGGTACTAAAGTGTATACATATTTATGACCTTGACTGTACCTTGTATAATACCATTGACCTTTGTACATGTTTTTTTTTTATTTGTTTGTGGTTTGGGTTTCTTTTATTCCATTTATTATTTTAGCTTGCACCGCCAGTCAATTTGTGCTTATCTTTTGACTTTTTTTCTTTGTAAGGTTGTCTGGAGAGATCTGTTGACTCACTTTGTAGTTGCTATTCCATTAAATAACGTATATTTAATGGAATAGCAACTACAAAGTGAGAGTGAAAAATGACAAAAAATCCGATTAAAAGTCCAAATATCTCGAAAACGGTGCGACTTTTACTAGACCTATTTTAGCTTTTTCATAACGTCCTAAGTGCCCTCTATCCGTAGTTCAAGGATTATCCACTCATTACCTAACACCCTGCATAAGTATGTGTATCGTTGTCTAGTACCCATAGTACAAACCTAGAACTTAGTTTGGGAGTAGGTCAATTTGTGTGAGATTGTGTTTTGTTTTTTCTATATTTAGGACAGATGGACAGACCGACAGAAAGGCTAAATGATGAACGGACAGCGTAGGTTTACTAATATAATACAATACAATACCTTTATTTAATAACAAATAACTTTAACCTAACTATTTTACTATAAACGTAGCAGACAAAATGGTATAATGCTGCTACGAGCTACGGCGTAGCACTCGTAGCGTTAAACTCTCTTTTTTTTATCGACTTAATATTGTGTACAAAATTTAACCCTCTTTTTATATATCCCATCGCATAAGCTCCAAAATGTTTATAGTAGTTGCTAGTACTGGAGTAAAGCACTTTTAAGCTTGCGGGTTCAGCCCGGCTTAAACCATGCTACACGGATATGTTCAGAATTTCAAATTAACCACCCCTTTATTGAAAGATATTCCAAAAAACTACTCAGATTTACAAAAAAAAATAAAGAAGGGAATGTACAAAGTCTATTTATCTCTTGTTCATACCAAAAATATATTGTTTTGAAAACAATATATTTTTACCAGATCATAAAAAAACAATAAATGGGTGTTTGATACTCGTATCGAATTAAAAAAAAAACATTCAAATTTGCACACAAAAAATCCGTCTTATTGAGAACCTTCTTTTTGAAAAGTAAATTATATAAGCAATATACTTTTTAGGAACGTACACAAGTCTACAAAAAATAACCCTTCAAATACTTTTACGCGACCACATATTGTTAAAAAAAAGATTAGTCGTATATGTTTATGTTGATGACCGCACTACAATTAAATATGGCAACACTTTCCCTGCAAAACTGTTCCGTGAAGTTGTCTATTTCGATATAATGAGAACGCGACCTAATCCCATTGTCAAAGAAAGACCCAAATTAGTAAATACAACTGAACAAACGCAAATCCAATTTGCTCCACACAGTCGGGGCATTAAGTTCATACAAGCACTCACAAGTTCTGTCGATAAAAACATCATCCCTTAAGAACTTCGAGGGGTGAAATTCGGTTATCTGTCTCCGGTTCGGAACTTGGCATTTCCCTCTCATTTACATCTGTCCTACTTATTCTTTTATCTACGTATGTGTTCAGTTTTATGTACCTACCTACTTATGTGTTTTAAAGGGTAACCTATTACAAGTCCGAAAATCATTTGCCCGCTATTTCGTTTGTCCTAATTTTCATAATTTAGAAAATCAGTTTTATCTGAACCCATTAGCTTTTCAAAATATTTAAACAGATACACTTATAAAACCTGGACGTAAGGTTAGGTTGGTTTATAACAATCCAGGAAAGTTAAACAGTTTCAAAAAGATATACTTTCTAACTTGAAATTTCTGAGAAACGAAACACCGGGTAAATAGAATCAGATTATATGTCGGATTTACTTACCAATAAACAAAAATAATAGAGTAAATAAAGAGGGTCCTCATACAAGAAAGGTTTTCTTTTACCGTATTTTTCACACTGTTTCGATTCGGAATTGAATTAAAAATGGAACATAGTAATACACACTGTGTAGCAGAACGGAACCCTCGGTGCGCGAGTTCGGTTTTATCTACAATTTAATAAATCAGCAGGACTTTAGCCAACACACGTCCTCTGCAGAACGAAGAATTCCCCAAGGATCCTTACGAGATTTTATCTCTTATTTTGACCAGCCCAAAGATGACAATAATGTAACAAGTAGTTCCTTTCTCGGATAATGTCATCGGAGGACACTTAAATAGTTTGCTTAGAAATCCCTTTGTACGTTAAAAAGAATCGCCAACTCGAGATATTTAAAAAATATCTCGATCCTTGTCCAACCCTGTCTTCTACTTCATAGATTTTCGATCAGCTCATCAAAATTTATAGGGTTCCCGCTGGCATATTGCTTTCTTTCATCTCAGAAATAGCATGAAATACACTATATCTATGTTCAAACACTTGCTTCGTAGATATAGAATGGATTATTTTAAGAAGTTGGTAGTGCAGTCAAACGTTTGTAAATTATTTTTTGGTAAAATCTTGTGCATTTTCTTTAAAGATTATACTTACGCATATAATCGGCCACATATTGATTAATATTTAAATCTATAAACGGTTAATGTTGGTTATAAAATCTAAAACAGTTTGAGAAAGGCATTTGTAACAAATAAAAGATAAAATATTCGTTTACACTTCAATATTAGAAACTTAATGGCTGTACGTTTTATTCAACAATTAATTTCACCTATACAAGAAGCTTATACAGGGTAATTTTTTAATAGGTGCACAAATTTAAATATTTGTTTCGCTATTGTTAATCAATAACACATGTGTTATTTTTACTCTAGCTTAAAAAATATTAGAGATATTGCCGATTCAATGATTCCACTAACTTAACGATATTCATGGACCCTCTAATGCAGGGGTGCGAGGAGAGGGGAGTGTTGTTAAGTAAGTTAATAAATGACATTTCAAATTTAGAATATCAGTAGGAGAGAGGCTTGTTGTCTGATAAGCTGTACATGATTTATTTAAATTTCGAATATCAATACAGTGTATCGCATACCTAAAGCTTGACAACCCATGTCATCATTTCGAGTGTGACTTTGTGTCCACACGAAAAGGTAAAAGAGAGATAATTTGTATTTTTTTTTAACTTGTTTTATTGGTGTAATATATTATATTAACGATACAAAATCATATGTTAAAATGTGTGCACTAATAAAAAAATTACCCTGTATATGAGACTGGAGATTGCACGGCGAACAATGGCATAAAGCGAAGAAAAATGAACTTGAATGACGTCGCTTATGGTTTTTGTCCCATTCTTTAGGATGAAGAAAAGGCACAAAAACATAAGCGTCGTTATTCAAGGCCACTTTTGTTGGCTTCGAGGCGTTGTTCGCCGTGCAATCTCCAGTGTCATATATAAGCTTCGTGCATCTATACAAATAAATCTCTTCTGTAACTGACTGACAGGTCATTGACAAGCACAGCTTAAACTGTTGAAACTAGGGATTTGAAATTCGGGGGACATCATTTCTGAGGTAAATTTTTCGCAAATCGACCCCCAAAGAGATTTAAAAAAAAAAAGAACGTATGATGAGACTTCGATGTTAGTCTGTGCCTAGGTGTAACAGTCAACGATATTACACAGTATAGATACGTTACGTTTTTAATTCACGGAAAACATGAGAGTAAGAGAGATATGTAGCTATCGTCGTAAACAGAACGAGAGTGGTTAATTGGGTCTTTTGTGAATCTTCAACTTTGGCGCGGCAGTAACCTAATTTACTTCCTGTTTATATGTAATGTCATTGGTAACAGTAGTTTTTAGGGTTCCGTAGTCGAACTAAAAACCCTTATAGTTTTGCCATGTTTGTCTGCAGCCTAGCTCAGAGACTTATAAAGCTGTAATTTGGCATGAATATACATAATTAGTCATTCCAACAAAGTGCTAAAATAAAATCTTGATATATTTGTTTTATTGTACCTCCCCCCTACACGTAACGTGGAGATGTATTTTTTTTTCTTGTCTACCCCATAGTGTAAGATTTTGTTAGATAGGTCTTTCATAAATATTACGGTTTTGTGAAATCAATTTTTCGATTAAAGGATCCTTTTATGAAATATTAAGCTTTAAAGTTACAGCCCAAACTACAAATACTAAAAATCTGAAAAAAAACTTAAATGAAAGCGCATATAACGAATTTAAAAGGAAAACTATCACGTCTAAGTAGATTGGCTCTTGAGATACAGGCGATTAAAGTGTTTATACCTACTAAAATCATCTGAGACGGCGGCACCAAATTACTTTAAATTAATTAGTTATTACTTGTTGATTTTTATGTTTGTAGTACTTAACGGCTTTGGAACCCTACACTGACCTTGGTCCAACATGCTCTTGCCCGGTTTTTATTAAATAGAGTACAACAAAATGAAGGTTAACTCGCTCATCCATCGTTTTAATATTGAGTGACCACAGTCTACTCATATTCAGCCAGCACGTCAAACTAGATCACGAGCAGAAACAACTCTCCGCAATGACCTCGCTCGTTGCGTTCACAACAAAACTCGAACTCGCCTTTTCGATAAACAGCCCTTCCAAAACATCTCTGAATGAATCGCGACCTTTGTCAGATCGAATCTGACAACGGCCCGGCTCAGACAGCCGGGCATTGTACAAATTTTGTAATAATTCCTCTTTAGAGGGTCGCGGGCAACATCTGGCGTGCACACTGGCAGTTTTATTAATTTTAGAACTTGGGTGCTTTCGAAAAATAAATACGTGATTAAAGTAGTAACTCGGTTGCCTATTTATGTGCTAGGACGTGTTCATTGTTACGCTCCGTTATCTAACGCTCAGTTTGGGGCATGTGATTGAGCGATTTCGATAATCTGATCAATAAAAAAATTAATTAATTTACTCACTCTACCATTTCAAAAGATTTGTTTCATACATAACAGAGCTCTGCTCTAGTGATTTTTTAAATTATTATGAAATTAAAGAAAATCATATTTTATTAATTTAATTTATGATTGTGTTTCATAATAAATTATCAATACTTTTTCCAAATTATATGAAGTCAAATCTCGGCGCATTCAACCTTCTGAAAATGACGGGTCAGTGTACATGGCGCAGCTTATTTGAAACCCCAGAGACGTGTCAACGTATTAACTTTGCAATGTAGACCGAATTGTCACCTGCCACGTGTCATTATCAAGGTGGTGAAATAGGGGACTGCTTGTAAAAATCCATTAAAAAAAATTAAAATGGTTTGACGAATAACTTTTTATAAGTAAATGTGAATCAACCAATGGTGTGAAGCAACTGGGTGTTAAATAACGCGGTCTACTTATAGTTTACGGCTCACTTTTTTACCCATCACTTTCCAATACTGTTTTAATAATTAATTCGCGCCAGACATCTTGATTTACCAGCAACAGTGCAATTAAAAGTTCCTGAGTCTTGAATGGTTTATTTTTATTCCTTTGTTTGTTTATTGTTGTCTAGTAGTACCTAAACCTATTGATGAAATGGAAATTCAATCTATTCATCATTCGTCAGAATTTTTTAAATCCGGTATTACTAGATTCTTGTTAATAAATCACAGTCTTGGACTTTTGACATACACCATTAAATAAGTAATCTTCAAAATCGCTAACACAACAAAATCTTACTTCCTAATTGGCTAGAGACTTGACTTGATGACCTTGATGTAATAAAGGCGGCAAAAATGAAAACGTTACAAAAGGTCCTTAGTCATTATTTGCTTTGTCTTTAATGGAAAAACCGGGCAAGAGCATGCCAGACCATGCTCAGTGTAGGATTCCGAAGCCGTTAAGTACTACAAACATAAAACACAACAAGTAATAACAAATTTTCTATTTAAAGTCATTTAGTGCCGTTTTAGATGATTTTAGTAAGTATAAACACTATCGCCTGCATCTCAAGAACCAATGATAGTATTCCTTTTAAATTCGTTATATGCGCTTTCGTTTGAGATTTTTCACCAACCCTTAATACTTTTGAAAGACCTATCCAACGACACCCCACACTATAGAGTAGACGAGAAAAAAAATACATCCTCAAGAAACGTGTAGGAGAGGTACACTAAAAAAAATATTTTTTTGCTTTTTATTGTACCACTTTGTTGACGTGATAAATATGCATATTCAGGCCAAATTACAGCTTTCTAGTAGTAAGAGTCTCTGAGCTAGGCCGTGGACGGACAGACGAACATGCGAAACTATAAGGGTTCCTAGTTTGCCTACGGACCCCTAAAAACAGTTCAACTTGAAATAAACCACATTTAAATATCACTGGAAGAAAATTTTGAAACTTCAATCTCGAGTTTGCTATCTCGTCAAAGCTTGACGAAGGAGTTTGACGTTTTCAAATTTAACTTTTGTCATATCTTAATTTACCAATCCAAATAGAGTTTGATTGGCACCATTTTTTATTTTACCTCGTGCTTTTGGTTTATGTATAGATCAAGCATGTCTCGGGATAAAAAATTTACTTAAGTTCTCTTGATATTTATTTCTATGTCGACGCGTTGGCCTAGTTATTAGTAACCCTGACTGTGGTGTCAGCGTTCCTGGGTTCGATTTCCGGTATGGGCATAAATTTGTGTGATGAGCGCGAGTGTTTGTTTTTGTGTCATGGATGTTTTTCATATTTTATAAGTATTTATATCATTTTCTTGTACCCATAGAAAGACATTGTCCCTGCCTTTTTTTTCCTTGCGATACACTGTAAAAATTCAAAATAATGAATTTAACCTTTTTTCAATACTAAGAGCACAAATAGGGGTTTTCGTATCCCCACGGTCACCATGTCTATACCTCCAGTGTAAAAGTGTTAAACTCGAGTTTAACCTAATAGTGGACTTTGCTAGCATTGTACGAATTTTATTATGGCTCACCGTTCATTCTTACTCTCGTGATTCTACGACCATTCGTTACTGAGAAACTGCTCGTGTAAAGTGATCAAAGTATGCAAAAAAAATAATTTGTTGTAAACGGTTAATTTTGACTATATTCTCTATAATTAGGGTGATCGAACCAGTAATGGACAAGGTCCAATGATGGACACTTTGACTCTTATTTTACAGACAGTAAAGGTAATTCATTTGTTTTACAACAATCAAATTATAACCTTATGATCTTTGAATTAAGAGTAATGTCCCCTGATATAAATATACAGGGTGATTTCAAATTGGTAATACAAAATCAATGTTTTACACACATTTCCCCTAAACTTAGCCCCTCAATTAAGTCTCATACTTTTAAAATAATCAGAAGTATTTATTTTTTAATTTTTAAATTATCCCATTTTTGTTGGATAACATGGTTATCCTACCATAATAATTAACAAAGAAGTTTAAAGAATTTCAAATGAACACTTTCCTCTTTAGTTTTCCGTCACCGGTCGCAATTTATGAAGAAAACGTGTTTTGATTAGTTGATAACATCGAGTGACAGGTATGACAGTTAGGTATTTAATGTAGTGTAACCACACTTTGGGACTTTAATTATTTGTTTTGTTCGAAAATTAGCATTAATTAAATACAGTTAATTTTAACAAAGTGGTTAGTTTATTATACTGTGTGGCATTAACTAAGCCACAATCAAGTGTTCTGTATTACCAATTTGAAGTCACCCTGTATATATATTTTTTAAATCTTACTATTAAACGACGGTTAAAGTCTAGTTTGATCCTAATAGACAAATAACACTTGTATGTGAGTTTATATAATGTACCCGACGCTCTTACATCATCATCATCATCATCATATCAGCCGAAAGACGTCCACTGCTGGACATAGGCCTCCCCCAAGGCTCTCCATTCAGACCGGTCCTGTGCTTTTCGCATCCACCGCGTTCCCGCGATTTTTACAAGGTCGTCGCTCCATCTTGTTGGAGGCCTACCTACAGCTCGTCTCCCGGTCCGTGGACGCCACTCAAGAACCTTCTGACTCCATCGGTCATCAGTCCTGCGAGCAATGTGCCCCGCCCACTGCCACTTAAGTTTAGCTATTCTTCGGGCTATGTCGGTAACCTTAGTTTTACTGCGGATATCATCATTTCTGATTCTATCACGCAGAGAAACCCCGACGCTCTTACGGTGAAGGAAAAACATCACGACGAAATCTACACATATTTGAACAGCTGAGTGTGTAAGAGTGTAGTTGCACAAAAGACCCTAAAGGGTTAAAGAATGGTCGGATACGGAAAGGGAAGGTAACATAAGATTTACAATTACCTTTTGATTTGCAAGTTTGTGTGTATGTATGTAGAATGAAAACCAGTAGGTGGACAAAAAAATAGCTACTGGACACCCAGATACGGACATAGAAAGAGAGGTAGACCTAGAAAACGTTGGGAGGATATATTTCAAGAGAAATGTGGACCAACCTGGAGGAGACAAGCCAGAGATAGGGATGAGTGGAGGAGACTGGAGAGGCCTACGCCGCTAAGGCGACTTCCATACTTGCTAACAAGAAAAATGATAGTACAAATTAAACACAAACTTGAAATAAAAATTGCATGCTAAGACATACATTTTATAAACCTATTAAATAAAATAATAAATTATAATAATAATTTTATAATTAAAGCGATTATGCATGATTAGATGAAAATAGCCCGTGTGGTTGCCGGGTTAGAATAGTGCCACTCCATGTCTTCCCGTGGATGTCGTAAGAGGCGACTCAGGGAATAAGGGCTTGTAGTATTGTTAGGCGATGGGCTTGCAACCTGTCACTAATACACTAGTAAACTTCTTGGCCTGATTGTGCAAAATGTGGTTACAGAATTATCAACAAGTCTTTATAGAGTTGTTGGTATTTCTGTAGCTCTGCCTACCCCACTCTGGGAATGAAGGCGTGATGTTATGTATGTATGTAGATGAAAATAGGCTAGGAAAAGAAATGAAACAAGTATATTATAAATTTATAAACTAAATCGAAAGGAAATATTTTGATACAAACAAGCAATACAATTATATAATGTGCATTTTAAATTTGATTTAATTTGTTACACTCAATGATTTGTTTATTTTATAGTAGTATAAAAGGCTTTTTTTTATTACTATTATTTATGTATGTATGTCAGTTTAGGCTAAATCTTGCAAGTCAATTTTGAACCAGTTCCTGTTCATACAAAGGGCTGAAATTTGAACCACATAATCTGAACCCAATCACAATGAAATATTATGGTCGCTACCTTCCGAGTCCATCATCAGATCAGCTCTCGACCTGGTCAGAAGGTGGCGACACTTTGACGACACGCTAGCCTAGTTGGTAGTAACCCTACCTTCGAAGCTAGGGATCCTGGGTTCAAATCCCAGTTAACGCAGATATTTGTGTGATGAGCACGAGTGTTTGTTCCTGAGTCTTGGATGTTTTCTATGTATTTAAGTATGTATTTCTCTATATAAGGAAGTTTATCGTTGTCTAGTACCCATAGTACAAGCCTAGAGGTTAGTTTGGGACTAGGTCAATTTTTGTGACATTGTCCTGTGATATTCATTAATTAATTTATTTACTTTAAAGACTCGTTACTTTAGACATTTAATAAAATAAAAGTCCAGTCGGAAACAAAAGCTTAACCTAAAAAATCTTGACAGAAACTTATTTGCTTTTACTCATTATAGGGCATGAATTAACAATGCCGCTTCTTGGGTGATAAAGTACGTCATAAAGAAGGCTACTTCCAAAATGACATGAACTTAAAACAGTTTCATGTAACATTGTATTTTCAACTACACTCAGGAGCAAAGAAAACGGGTCACTTTTTATGTAAATTACCAGTTTTCATTGCTCTTGACTATACAAAATATCACAGCACGTACAGTCAAGTTCAAAAGTATGTATACACTTTAGTACCTTGTCTATATAACGTCATGTTTAAACTGCCATATGAAATTATCCAAGCGATTAAAGTGACAAGGTACTAAAGTGTATACATACTTTTGAACTTGACTGTACTTAACGTAAATAAGAGAGAAATTTTAATTGCATCGCGTAAAATTCCATTAATCACGTAAAAATGCATTACCCGATACATGAAGTTTAAATTGAAATCCATTTGCACTGCAAATCGACGCGAGAGTTAATTTATTATCGGTGGATACATTCCAAAATATTAATTATGTTGAATGATAATTATGGAAATTCTATTTGAATATTTATTATTTTATTTCTACTTTAAATGTTAGGTTGAACTCTATTCTACTCACTATAACCATATTGCCTGTCACATGTTATCGTTATAGTCCAGACCACCGTTACTGTCAAGTACAAATGAAGACACTGCTGACTTTAATACGTTGCGATCAGGTTAATGTTTTTTTTTTTATTATTGTAATATGTTTATTTACTTTAAGCATTACATGTTATTTTATTGTATAATCGTGCCAAACTATTGAGCAGTTTTACTCCTCGAAATCATTTTATCAATAACGCTCACAAGTAACACTTAACATAATATTTTTATCTACGCAGTAGTTAATTTATAGTTAACACGGTCTTCGACTGTACTTAGCTGAAAAACTTAAATAAAGAACCTGGGCTGGAAATCTACACGGTAATAACGATATGGTCTTTGATGTGTTTCCCTTTTGTCAACGTTTTGAGAACTCTTATGGCATTTGAAAATTGCATGTAAGAGCAAAAGTAACTGAACTTTATTACCATGCTATTGGATTCAAAATCTCCATTCACAAAAAAAAAGTTGAAGTGTGATTTATATTGTGCTAGGTGTAGTAAGATCCGCTTAATTTACCAACAGCACCACCTAAATTACATCTTTTTACCTTTGCCGCGTAAAAAGTCCTCTCCAGCGAAGTATTTATCGACCTTTCAATGAGTTTCCGGCGGCTCTCCACAAAAGGGATTTTTTTTCGATATCTCAGAGGCCGGACGGCAACAGAGTAATTATTTTGCTGAGGAAAAATTTGTAATCGTGTTTCTTTTTCCCTTTATGTTTGGTTTGTGTTGGCAAAGCTATATTGGATTTGAGGAAACGCACGTGTAATGTTTGGATTTTTATTTATGACACTTTTCAATTTTTCTTTAGCCAACACAACAGATAGCTCTGATTTATATCAAACGAGCCTACTGTACTCATAAAAAATAAAAAAGTCACAGATAGACATGCCTACAGTGTCAGTTTTCTGTTAAATTACATTAACCTAAAGAGAAAGGGAGATAAGAAGTAAATCCTGATATATTTCATGGCAATGCAATTTAACACTATTTGTAGTTTTAATACCAATTTCACCATATAATGTTAACCACTAAACAGACGATTAGAGCGTTTAAAATATGCTGAAATTGGTACCAAGGTTATAAATTGTAATTGGAACTTGTCAGAAACATGTGGAACTACCCCATGTGCTTCTGTTTAGTCCACAGGAGAAAATACTCCTTAACCGAACAATGTCCAGTTTGCATGATATCTTTGGACTTATTTTTGTGGTAACCCTTACACAAAACGATCGTGCGTGTTAAATGTCCGTGACTCAAACATGACCAAAATACAAAGCAATTTAAACCTTATAATCAAAACAATACGAATCCTCCTATTAATTAAGAAGATTCAATATCATTCTTGACTTGAAGCTCAGTTAGGTCTAAAAAAGATATTTCAAAAAAAAAATTGCTTTATCTCTCGAAAGCGGGTTGGCTGTACTTGTAGTTGTAACACGTATAGGGGGTTATAAACAGTCTTAAAAACAAAAGTTGTCTTTCCTGTGGTCAAGAGTTAAGAGCTTTTATGCATGTAAGTTAAGCTTTTATATGTTAGGTCTAAAGCAATCCTGACTGTTTATTCTGGAATGGGCTTAGCCAAAAACATTAGGCATTTAAAACGTTAACTTCCGATGTGTCTGGGCATTTTCATTTTAAAGTGTACCCTAGTTAACGAAAGTTCAAAAACGGTTACTTTCGTTAGTTTTGTGACGAAATTCGCCATACATTTACCTATATGGCTAGAAAGGAAAGACGGTAACCTAAATAAAATCTGTGTATGACCCAGACACGCACACCACGGTGACGCTTAGTGACGACGGTTACGCACTTAGAAATAACGTACACGTGCATATACATAAACACACAAAAATAGTTAATCCACGTACGTACTGCAAAACAATTAACTGCGTTTTGGTAAGACAAGAAATGTACATAATGCCTTTTCTTACATTTTTAAATTTGAAATACGAATCTCAAACGTAGGCGTATTCCTTACTGCCTGCTTTTGTTACAACACAGGCTTTGATCTTTTTACCTGTTTACAAAAATATCCCTCGCTTATGATGTCTTGCAATTTCTCTAATGACCTTTTAGACGCCCACGGCTCGTTGTATTGTTATTCTGAAAGAGACGAAGTTATACTTTACAGTGAGACCGTAATAACATATTTTTTGTTCTTTGACCTTTTTTCATTGAACTAAGCTCTAGGCTTGTACCTAATAATGTGGGTAACGTTAAACATGCTAAAGTATGTACTCGTAGATAATAGGGAACTTTTTTTCTTACGCTCTCTGGAAAATGCTATGAAAGAGAAGGATAGCTGTATACACATGTCGTCACAGTGTTGTTTCATGTTTAAAATATACGGACCTTAAAAATAATCTTACATTTATTTCAGAAAGTACTATGTTTATGCCATTACGAAAATAAAATTAGGAAAAACTATTTAAACATTAAAATAAGTTTTTTTTTTTACCAAGTTTTGATTGTATAATCGACGCTTGAAAGGCGAAACTTTTTGTGGTATTGAGTTACATATATCGTTCAAATCAGAAAAATCTGTTGATTTTAACGATATATGTAACTAAATATCACAAAAAATTTCGCCTTTCAAGTGTCGATATAAAATCTTAATGAACGGGTCAAAACTTAGTCTATTGCGCTTTATATTCTTTTTTTACACTTTCTCCTAAATCATAATCAATGAAACACAATTCTGTTTTACTTCTGTTATATGCATGTTCACCTCGTAAGGCCCAACGGGCTAAATTTAGGATATTTGTCAAAGTGATTTTAAACTTTAGTTGACTTACACAAGGTTCTTTTTTGAAGTAGTAAAATTTGGCGTGGGCCTCACGAGGTTCATATAACATCCAAGACTCGGAAATACTTGCGCTCATCTCACAAATACTTATTTGATGAAAAGGTAAACGAGCGGACATTCCACCTGATGGTAAGTGGGATCTGTGACCCACAGACATTTGTATTCTCAAGACTATAATCATAAGTCCGCAAATGCATTGTCAATCCTGAGGATTAAGATGGAAATGCCCCTATTGTACAGGTATATTAAATCAATCAATCAATCAATAATACAGCGAAAGTCCTGGGCTGGAACCGTTCAAACTTATATAGGACATTGGGCCGCTATCTCAACCTTGGCCAAAATACCCGGGCAGCTAAATATGACCTTTTTGTATAAACTGTTTGTTATGTACTGATACAAAAAAAAATGCTACTTATTTCATCGGAGCACAATAACGCGAAAACTAGTGCTGGACGGTAAGTTAAAGGAAAACGTGGTGGTAGCAATCCGCACGGACCCTGCCGAAGGTCCTACCACGAAACTGCAGACTTTGGAGGAAGGGTTTATTACCAACAAGACTAAATACCAATTTCACCATACGATGTTAATTTAACCAATGTTAATCGAATGCTAGATCATACATTTTGACAACTGTTAATGCTCTAATCATCTGTTCAGTGGTTGACATCGTATGGTGAAATTGTTACTAAAGGTTATGTTGAATATTCGCTTCATTCTATATACAAAGTACCGTTGAATTTTATAACATGAACATATGAAATTTTCAATTTTATGAGGAAGCTTCAAGCTAAGTTCATAAATCAGTCAAGTAGTAAAAAGTGAGCTTAAAAAGCACTTTGCAGCGGTACTTGGTGTTGTACGGAGGAAGTTTCGTTGCGAACTTTTAAAGATTAATCTTACCGTCAACAATATTAAGTAATATGTAAATGGTCCATATTGAAATCCATGTGATAATAACCCTTATTTGTTTATTAACAAGGTTCATACAATTTACGCAAATCTTACCTCAATATACCAGCACTCATTTCATAGATTTTTTTATTTCGTCGAATTTCACTTCGTCGAGAGCTTGCTGAAGACACGTTGTTTGTAGGTTAGGTCAGATTCATCACGAGATGTTAACCCCTGCACTTAAAAAAGCCAGTCGATAAAATAAAAATCTGTGAAGTGATACATTCTATGAAATGTGTGTCGACAAAATAAGGGTAAACCTTATTTAGCGCTTAGTCCAATGCTGCCATGTCGGTTGCCGGGTGAGAATAGTGCCACAACATGTCTTCCCGTGGATGTCGTAAGAGGCGACTAAGGGAATAAGGGCTTATAGTACTGTTAGGCGATGGGTTTGTAACCTGTCACTAACACACTAGTAAACTTCTTGGCCTGATTGTGCAAAAAGTGGTTACAGAATTAAACAAGTATTTTTAGAGTTGTTGGTATTTCTGTAGCTCTGCCTACCCCACTCTGGGAATGAAGGCGTGATGTTATGTATGTAGTTCAATGCTGCACCCCTTCCTGAAAGCGGATAGTGCAGTGTAATTGCAGTGTGTCTCATGTTAATATATGCACGAGAACATGCCAATTAGAGCATGGTTGTTACCTTTGTGCACTATGTGAATTTAAATTAAAAGTAACTGCTATCCAAAGGCCATTTAGTTCTAAAATAATTTGCCAAAGCGATTTAAAAAAAAAAAAAAAAAAAAAAAAAAGCTCATATTTAAGGTATTTTAGAAAACGGTTGCAAGTGGATGCAGGAAAAACGTTTTACTTGACAAAGGAATATATAGATCTAAAAACTTCCTATTTTCAATGAAATTTTGATATTTAAAATAAGGTTGAATATTAAATGGCCAAAAATTTTTATGTATTGACATCCAAATCCTATTTACTTATTAAATGTATATTAGGATATAAGTACGTAATTGTAATGTTTAAACTAGAGCTTTGGGGATAGGTTAATTTGAGTAAAATTTTGCCGTCATATTTATTTATTTATTCTATATACCAACCATTTATCGAAAAAAAAAAACAATTTGAATCTGAATCTGAATAACATAACTTGGTCATTCATGGTAGGTGGGCGTTTTTAAAAAAAAGTGTACATCGTTAAGGACAAAAGTTAAGAAAATGTAACTTTTCCATTTCGTCACAAAAATTAGCCATATATTGAGATACGTTAATTTTTGTGACGAAATCGGAAAGATAAAGTTTCTTAATTTTTGTCCTTAACGATGTTCTCTTTTTTTGTAACCGCCTAGGCATGGAGAAGGCAAACGAGACTAATGGTAAGTAGCTTCTGGGTTTACCTTTATTTGTTTGTTTTGTCTTGTCTTACTTCACTTTCTGGAAGGGGTGGAGGCAGCATAAAGCGCTAAATAAATAACTTCTTTAAAAATTGTAGGCACCTATCTAATAGGTTAGTCCAACTGAAGTCGGCTTTTTTGGTGCAAATATTGTGGTCGCCGACTTCAGTTTGACTAACCTATTAGATAGGTGCCTACAATTTTAAAAGAAATTATTTCTTGCATTTTTGAAGGCGGTTTTTTGTTTTTTTTTTAATATTTATTTTATCATAAATGCGCTCTTCCCTACTCCCACTTATTAGTTGATAGCAACGCCGCCGGAAACGCATAGTCATATTTCAACAATACAAGTAAATATTCTTCGTTGCAGTCGTACACCAATCTTAATCGAGATATCTTATCGCCACCCTTGAAATAGGTACCGTTGAGGAGTTCCGATGGCCATCTATGGTCTTCATCATCAGTTCCACTTCTCCAAACGATACTTTCTGAATGCAAATGCTAGACTTCTTACTAAAAATACTAAAATCGCTATATGCCTGCCTACAATATTTGAGGAGTTCCCTCAATTCTCTACTGATCCCCTCATCAGATTCAGATTTGGTGACAATGGGACCACCTCGGAAGTAAAAATCAAACCAAAATAAAAATTTCAAAATCAGTCCACAATTGACGAAGTAATTAGTGAACATACATAAAAAAAATATACAATGCAACGTAAGAAGCTCCTCCTTTTTTTGAGGTCGGTTAAAAAAGGGGTACTTACACAAAAGATCCCATGGGGTCGAAGTGTACCCGTAAGGACGTTACCACTAAAATAAGATAACAAGATACTCTATATTAGTATTCTGAAATAGCATAACTTAACATTGAATTTTAAAAAAATAATACAATATTTAATTAACTTTAAATATCGTCGTCTTACTTACTCAAACTCATCTACATATTTTGTTTGCCGTTGGTAAACTTATTGCCTCTAAGTATTTCTGAATGAAAATGAAATTACCAACCGCAAAAAAATATGCAGATATGAGTTTGAGTACGTAAGATGACGATATATGTATTGTATAAATGTATGCAAATAAGATTTGAATCACTTTCCGGGGACCGATTGAGCTGAAATTTGGTATACTAATGTAACTTCGATAACAATTTAATAATATGGCACCATCGAGCTGGTCTGATGATGGAGCCGGAAGGTGGCGACAGGATCTCCGCTATACTTAACGTAGACCCACCGTGATGAGACTCATTAGTTTGGTCTTGACAAGCAGACAATGAGTTTATAAAAAAAAAACTATAGTCGGCAGCAAAAACTTGTCCCAAATATGAAATATTTCACAGAAATTTATTTCTTCTTTGTCTTTATAAATATTACTTTACCGATTGTCTGTACCAAATTAAATGATTCCCTTTCAATTCCACCAAGGAATTCTTTCTGAAAATAAAATACACAATCGACTGACCGATGCCAATTAAAAGTAAATTATACCTCATTGAAAAAATGCAAAGGCACCCTCCCGTGTAACGGAGATAATTGTAGGAAAAATGTAAAATAACAGGAAATTGTGGGTATAAAGTAAATTTGGACATCGTTATATCGTTAACGAGTTGTTGACTGGCAATCAGGGGGTCAATCAACAGCCCGCATCGATAGTTGTTTGAATAGGGAAGATTCTTTTATTTTGGTGCAGATATACATACATACTTAAAAACATAATGTCACGCCTTCATTCCCCGGGTAGGGTAGGCAGAGCTACAAAATACCAACAACTTTAAACTTGTTCATAATTCTGTAACTAAATTTTTGCACAATCAGGCTAAGCTTAGTGACAGGTTGCAAGCCCATCGCCTAACAGTACTACAAGCCTTTATTCCCTTAGTCGCTTCTTACGACATTCACGGGAAGACATGGAGTGGTACTATTCTAACCCGGCAACCACACGGACGGATTTTTGTAGATCTATTGTGATTTTTGTGTTTTATATACATACATAACGTCACGCCTTTATCCTCAGAGTGGGGTAGGCAGAGCTTTAGAATTACCAACAAATCAGGCCAAGATGTTTATCAGTGTAATATACAGAATGTCTCATTTAAATCCGTCAGTATAGGAAATTCTGAAACATACGAAGATGTGTTCTTAGGAACCATGTCATCGATTTTAATACGAAGAAAACCTGCATTCTAACATTTAAAAAAAAACTGTACTCAGCTCGGGAATCGAACCCGGTTGTTTTGAATAAAATAAACTTACTTAAGTATTTCTATTTAGAAATCGATTGTGTAGGTCTTAAGCAGTAAATGGCTCTATGAAACATGATGTCTAAAATGAATGAAATGCAATGTTTTCACATACATAAATTTAATTTATTTTAGCGGGCGTTTATTTTAGCAGAGACATTTTTACATGCCTGAACTTGTTGAATATTTTAACGGTGGTCACTTCGAACACCTCCTAAAATAAATTAAAGTAAGTGAAAATAATGCATTTTATTCATTTTAGACGTCATGATTTCTAAATAGAAATAGAGTAAGTTTTTTTTTCAAAACGACCGGGTTCGCTTCCCAATCTGAATACAGATTTTTTTTTTAAATATGAATGTAGTTTTTCTTTTATCAAAATCGATGACATGGTTACTAAGAACAGATCTTCGTATGTCTTATTGTTTCAGAATTTCCCATACTGACCGATTTAAATGAGACACCCTGTATAGTAGGAGGTCATATGTTATAGCGGGCTGCTTTCTGCAACTCAACGACTTATTTTATGCGCCTTTTTTGCATGCTGGGTGGATGGCACCACGCTTGCCAACCCAGTTCCACCAGGAAGCCTAGCAGACCCTTGACGATGCCGACGGCTTTTAGTTACGACCTCGGCTCGTATGTTGCCACCAAGGGGCATTCCATGATGACGTGGGCCGACATACCATTAATCCTGTGCAGGGTCCGTCCGGATCGCTACCACCATCTTATCCATTAACCATCCGCCAAGCAACAGTGTTCGCATGGGGATAAGACAACCGGTGAAATTACTAGCATAGAGGCATTCCATCTTAGTCCTCAGGGTTGGCAGCGCATTTGAGGTCTTAGGATTATAATCTTGAGAATTCAAATGTCTATGGGTCTCAGATTTCACTTACCATCAGATGGCCTGAGTGCCCGTGTGCCTTCTCCTTAACATAAAAAAAAAACTTTGAACAGGCTGTTAAACAAGTGCTTGCATCATTAGGTCCGAACCGCATTAACATAATCTTCTCAAATCGTTCCATCCATACTGGGCGAAATATTACGAATCCTAAAAGCCAGTGGTCTCATAAAGGCTCGTATTTCACCGCCTACCATTACACATTCATGGCGCTATAACGGTCGAGTAATAATGCAGTGGGAGCCAGCAGCGGTAACTTGTTGCCGTTGGAGCAATGCCAACGGATCACATCGGTTTGGGCTGGGATTTGTCCGGTTAACGTTGAGCACTAACAGGATTGTTAAGATGTGTTGAGTGGTTAAATGAATTTAGGTACGAGGAAGGACGAGGTTACTTGTAGTTTATCTACATACTAAAAACTTCCTCATCATTATAGAATAGGGTATAAATACCAAATGACTCTTAACATTAACATTTAGAATACAACAAAAACAAAAATCCGTTCGTGTGGTTGCCGGTTTAGAATAGTGCCACTCCATCTCTTCCCGTCGATATCGTAGTAACCAGAATTTTTATTACATCGAAAAGCACTTTTCGCTGGATGAGTTATTTTTTTTGGTAATGACATGTCTGTCTAACGTAACCTTACCTACTAGTTTAGGATATCGTCGATGAAACTGCAAGACAACCGCTGAAATTACTAGCATATAGGTAGAGGCATTCCATTATTCCTCAGGGTCGGCAACGCATTTGAGGTCTTAGGATTATAGTCTTGAGAATTCAAATGTCTATGGGTCTCAGATTCCACTTACCATCTGGTGGACTGAGGGCTCGTGTGCTTTCTCATTAACATGAAAAAAAATCTGACTTGTGGCAAATTTTACAGGAGAGCATTAAAGTTTAATATCTTTGTGTTTATTGATGTCGGGCTTACCCAAACTTAAATTTTACACATTTTATATCATATCTTGAAAACATCATGGTTTCAGAAAATAGTATTTCGATGAAATAATAATCGTACAATCGATGAAGAGAATTTCGATGAAATGGCGGGTAACCGGTTTTTTTTGATTAAGGACTCATGAAACCTTTATTGTGATTTTGGCACCAACATCCAATATATCCGTCTTGAGCCGAATCAGCCTAATCCTGTTTGGAATAATTTCTTACGAATTCTTTGGCAAAAACTCAACACTACAAAAAATCTTCAAATAATATCAAATTACCTATATTTTAATCTAATGTTGATTTTTTGAAGACTGCTCACAAAGTAGCACCTGGCAGTCAGTAGCAGTTGGTGCAGTGATTAAGGGTCCTTAAACAACCGTTGTTCTGCAAAACCATGATTTTTCACCTTTTACCATCTGGTCGCGTATGGCAGCGCCGTAAAACTTTTACAAAGTCGGTTCGTAAAAATCTGAAAGTGTACCTTCGCATAGTTTGAGCAATAAATAGCACTTATGGAGTTTATTAAAAAGAAGTCGTTTATCACTATTCTCTTAGAAACCGACGATTGCTTCTGGATACAAAGTACCCTATGTGCTACCCCAGGACTCAAAATATCTCCATACCAAAATTCATCTAAATCGATACTGAGAACAATCCGTTTAAGCGTAACAATAGACAGACAGACAGAGTTACTTTCACATTTACAATATTAAGTATGGATAGTATATAGTATACTAGCTGTTACCCACGACTCCGTCCGCGTAGTTATCGTTTATCGCTGTTCCCTCAGGAACCGTCAAAATTTTCGGATTAAAGTGTTCCCTATTTCCTTCTCTGGGACTCAATCTACCAAGTTTCATCTAAGTATATCGTATAAGCGGTGTATCTGTGAAAGCGTAACAAACATACAGACAAACAGTCAGACAGACAAAGTTAGTTTCACGTTTATAATATTAGTATAGATAGTATAGTATGGATGCTGATTAAAACTTCGTTTCATATGCCTATGTATAACGTCGGCCATTACATTGTCAACAATAAAGTGCATTTTGTAGCGTTCATTCCATTCATGTACATATATACTATTTCAGGCCTATAAGGGTAAAGATTTTAAAGCCCAAAAGTAACAAATACTAACTTTTATATTTCTAACCTCTACCTACCTATAATTATACCCGAAAATTCATGTAAATGCAGGTACAGTCAGCAGCAGAAGTAGCTACGCAACCGAAGAGCTCTAAAAATGGTCTCACTCAACTCCATTGTCAAGGGAATACTCGTGTTTAATACGTTTTGAGCATGTTATTTAGCTTAGCTGCTTTTGATTCTAAACTAATATATTTTTTTAATAAAATTAAGGTTAGAAGTAAGGTTTAAACCAATTAGAAACAAATTGAAATTGAATTTTATTACAGTTATAGCTGCAACTGTCTAAGAATGATGTGGTGAAGTGATGACACACAAAGTTCAAGTACCTACCTATCGTCTATGAAACTGCAATACCACTTAACTAAAAAATACGTTGCAAAATGTACTTTACTGACTTACTTCTTGAGGCGTATTTTGCAACTTATTCATTTGTTATTTACGCGGTATTGCAGATTCACCGACGCTATGTCTAATTATTTTCATTAAGGTATGCTGAATATGAACACACACTTCTGTGAACTATCCAAGAATGATGACCCACAAAGTTGAAGAATTCATTAAAATGTATTATTTTTTAGGATAATTAAATAAATAAATAAAAGTCTAACTTAAACGGAACACACCCTTAATGCGATATTTTTATACATCGCCGCCATTGTGGCTGAATCAACTAGAATCCACGACAAATATCTAACAAAAACATTACACGAACCTCTTGCCTTTACAAACTGAAGCAGCTCCTCAAAAATTCACATTTCCTCGTACATTTAGTATTCGCTGACCTGATTTGTCGAATTACCTATTCTATTCGGCAGGGTTCGATCGTACACGAACAAAAGCCTCTAATTAATATTTCGCCGGCGAGGGCCCTCGAGTCTTGTTATTGTTACTCTGTTCATTATCGAGAATGTAATGAACGGCATCTTTTCCTTTAGGAAAATGGGACGTTTCATTTTAGTTGTCATGTCTTGTTTATTTTAAGTTATAGGTGAGCGGAAGTTTTTTTATGTTTTTATGCATTACGTTGCATCTGATATGTATTATCCAAGGCTTTTTTATGCTACATAATTCTACATAGCGGTGTGCAAGTTGCAGTCACCAGCAATAATATATTATCCAACATTGGCCTCAAAAATATCTGACACGTCTTTATAACTGGAGGCATAAGATTGTATACCGTGCACTGGGTTCAATGATGAAATAAGTAAAAATGGAAAGAAAGGGTTAAATTTTTTTTTTACTTTACAGCGTGTGATATATTGATGGATAGCTATTAAAAAATAATTACGTATGTGTATGAACGATTAGGATATTACATTTAACTATTATTTATTACCTGTCATATTATTAAGATTAAATAAGAGAGGTTTTTTTTATTGCAGTATTTTTTTCGTATAAACTTTTTATTAAGTTAGTATAGTTAGGATTAGGTAGTTGTACTAAATCATCATCTGAGTTAATAGTAATTTTTTATTATTAGAAATTGCTAAACTAACTTTGATGATTTACACATTTTCATCGGCAGTTGGTCTCATAGCAGTACATAAAATATCATTAAGTAACAAAACGATCTTTTTGATTTGAACTCTTTGATTTTCAACTACAACTTTGTATGACATTTATTTTCAAACGTCAATCATGTTACTGCCCTCGTCAACCCTAGCTTACTGTCATAATAGTACATTATTGCAATGGAGCTACAAAATTTACGATGTCTGCTCATAATAAACAGCCAATATCAAGGTAGGAACACCGCATAAAATGCCACACCTCACGCATTCAAATCCGTACTAATTGCCGTGTCAGCACCGAAATGGAACGTGGCTAAACCCCCTAAATCCTGGTTTTGTTACATTTAAAAAACACGAAACCGATCAATCATCACGAGCCCGACACGTCAACGACAGGACATCGGCGTTATCTCACGCAGGGTACCGTAAAAATTAAAACGACTGCATCATTAAGGAAATTAGATACATAGATAAAATGTTTATTTGCGTACTACAAATCTCGCACACAATTGGCATAGGTAATTAAAAATAACAAAATTAGTTCGGAAGTTGAGAAGTACGTTACTTTATTTAACCTCGTAAGGCCCGTTATGCATTAGGATGTACATAATCAAGGCAATTTAATTTAAACTACATCAGAATGAGAATAAAGTCCATTTTTCTTTGTTTAGTAATTAAAATTGATATGACAGAGCAAACGTTTTTGAACTTTATTTCCTTGCTGCTACAAATTCCCATCTCAATTTTTTTCTGTTCCTAGTATGGTGGGCCTTACGAAGGTATGTATATTATGTTGAAAGTGTATTGACGATTTTTCCAAGTTTTTTAGGCTTTTAATAATTACATATGAAAATGAAAACTTTTTGTCAGTTTTGATAAAAGATATTGTTTTTTTTTGTACCTACCTACTTTTTAATTTCTGCTTTATCTAAAGTTAGACCGGCAGAAAATGCCTTTAGCATTAAGTCTGAGTTTTGTACACTATTTTTTATCGCAATAAATAATAAATGAGGTGTAGTATTTTTAAACTGGAGTCGAGTTAAGTTTAAGTAATTATCATACTTATACAGGGTGTGGAGTAAAATGGATAATCCGTAATCCGCAGAAAGGACGCACTAAGGCTGTTCGAAATAAGTTAAATGAGGCTCAAAGTGCCTCTATTTACTAAAAAGGGTATCCTAAAACTTAACGTAAATATTAAGGGATAAGAAAGCCCTTTCCTTACCGGTACAGAACATAGATTTAACTTGTAAATCTGTGAATTAGTTTAGCAGTTACTAAAGGTTTTAATTATACTGGTAAAGAACGCGGCCGTGTTCACATCTGCCTCTCTTGGTTAAAAATAGCTATAATTAGTAATTCTATAACTTGATCTTTAATTCTCAATAGCAATGTATTGACTTACACCAAGTCAACCAACCATAGTGCCCACCTATTCCTTATTTGTTCCATCCAACTAGACTATGTACGTATATGTTTAATGTTTCACGGTACACTCAGTCCAATTACGAAACAGGGTTCCAACGTGCTTGAGGCAATCTAAGTGCTGTCCGTTCATTGAAGGAAAAGTTGATTAAGCTCTGTTGTAGGTTTTTATTTCTGTTTACGTACGTATTATTTTGTATATATTAGTTTATTCACTTATCTATGTATATATTTTATTAAAGCACATCCTTCCATTCTCCTTGCTTATTCACAGTGATTTCGCCAATATCACGCGAGTAGAGTAAATCAAAAGTAAAATACTACGCCAAGGTTAACTGGAAGAGATTCCATATGGTATAAGTATGCCAATGATACTTAGTATGGGAAACTGAAAGACGTTACGCCGCGAAATAGGTCTTTCAGTTCCTTGTCTGCACATTATCTACATCGATGAAAACGTCTTATAATTGTTCAAATGCAAAATTTACATCCAGACATCCATACAAATAATAGAAACAAGAAACTAAAATTAAACAAACTTCTCGCAAGTCAATTCCTCAGGAACCAGCTCTCTGCCAACCACTCTGCCCTGGCCCCGATAATTCGTTTCCTAAGTCCCAATATTTTTCATTCACTAAAAATTCATTGAAATTGATAATAAATGGGCCAATGTTCCCGGCCGCTGGCTGCGGTTTAAAATTCACGATTAATTTATTGAGCTACATTAATCTTTTTGTGGTTTAGGAAATGTTTCCGACCACTGATTTAAAATTCTGCGACATTGATTGGTAACGCACTTATATATTATTTTACAGTTTATTATGCCATTTAAGGTATAGTCACATTAAAAATCCAAATATATACAGTCATTGTTAAAGTGACTAATGGGCTATTTAATCCTATTTTCACTAATATTATAACTAAATACTTAATTTATGTTTAACTAACATATATTATTGAATTTAATTACCTACTAAATTTAATAATTGTGAGTTCACTAAGTGAAACATATCGATAATTTGAGGTTATAGAAAGGGTTATCACGGAGCAACCACTCGGTGATCTGTAACAGAAACCGAAAAATAAATTGAAAGCAAAGGTTTCTAAACTATTATGTTCACCATGTTCAGTAAAAAAACGGGCCAAATATATATATATATAAATAAATTGAAAAGCAAAGGTTTCTAAACTATTATGTTCACCATGTTCAGTAAAAAAACGGGCCAGATATATATATATATATGTGTAAAATTATTATTATTATATTATATAAATATATATTTCCCAATCAGTTTAGGATCAGATGTATACTGTAATTCTATGGAACTTGCTAACTATGTAAACAAACAATATATTGAAATTGACATCTAATGTCAGTTTTAGTATGGCGGCTTGTTTACATAGTTAGCAAGTTCCATAGAATGACACTTTAAGAATGACATACAGTCAATAAAATCATATTATTACAGCCTTATCAATAAATTATTTAGCCATTTATCCAAGCTCCAGAAAATAGCCAAAAATTTTGAATTTCCATAAATTCTTTGTCAAACGCACAGCATTGAGTGTTTTTTTTTCTTTACAAAATCAGAGAAGTTTCTAGTCAGTACAATGCTGGCCATAGATCATTGATCATTCCGCTTGTCATGCTTCGTCGTGCCATAATAATCACTAAGCCAAATCTCGCATCTAAGACATTAAGGACAAATTAATGCTACGTCTCAAAGCTTCATTAGGAACTGCGACGGTTCGGAATTAAAGCACCTTTAGACGAAGCGACATCCAAGCTCTTGTTTAGAGGCTTCGGAATACAATCAGGTATATTGAAAGCGTGGGACCTGACACTAATGCCATGTCACAAGTAAATGACCCGGGCCTCTATTCTACTGAGTTAAAATGATATTGTGTTTGACGTGTTTTAGTATCGCTTTTAACCCGGCCGTCATTACTGTCAAGTGTATAAGAGTTATCAAAACGTTGACAATATGGAAACACGTCAAAGATGATATCGTTATCACCTTGTAGAATCTCAGCCCTGTTGTATGTAGTTTTAACACATCGTTATAGACCTTTCCACAATCTATATTTGAAATTTTACGTAAGTTCCACATTACGTTTGTACACAACTACCATACAAAGGTCCTTCACTTAAGTTCTTCACTTATAATGCCTGTAAGCTTAGTATTTAGGGAATCAGGTATATTAAAAGTGTGAGAGCAAAATAATAAATCTGACACTCATTTCTTGATTCTTTAAAAAACAAAGCTTATTTATTTGCCTCAATGAGTAGGTCAGTGAAAAGCCTACCCATTACGATTGTAATTATATCAATTTACGATTTAGTTTAATATTTAAATTGTATGGTGTGTGGCGGTGGTCGTGTGGTTGCCTTCCCGTGGATGTCCTAAGAGGCGACTAAGGGAATAAGGGCTTGTAGTACTGTTAGGCGATGGGCTTGCAATCTGTCACTAATACACTATTAAAATTAATGGCCTTATTGTGCAAAATGTGGTTACAGAATTCTAATCAAGTCTTTTTAGAGTTGTCAGCATTTTTGTAGCTCTGCCTACCCCATTTTGGGAATGAAGGCGTGCTGTTATGTATATATTTGATTGCGTATAATAAACAATTGTTTCAATTAACAATCTTTAATAACATTTTGGTTGTCAAATAAGCAATCCCATAAGCACAAACGCGTTGCCAACCCTGAGGACTACAATGGAATGTCTCTATGCTAGTGATTTCACCGGTTGTATTATCCACACACTAGAGGGCAACAAATTAAGTGGCTTAGCAATATCTCGGTTACAAATTATAACCAGCAAAAAAAGATTAAGTTCAATACTTTGGTTGTGGACAGGTTATAACGAGGTTTTGTTTGTTTGACTGTAGATTCTGTCGCAATGGTTACTAATAAAAAAAAATAAGTATGTTAATTGTCTTCACGCAATCTGCTTCAAATAAAGCTTATAAATACACAATTAATACAAAATATAGTTAGTATTTTGGGGAAAGAGGGTTCTTGAGTGGAGACCACGATCTGGCAGACGCAGCGTGGGACGCCCGCCGGCCCGCTGGACCGACGACCTGAAACGAGTCGCCGGTAGCGGATGGATGAGGATGGCCGAGGATAGAACTCTGTGGCGTGCTCTTGGAGAGGCCTATGTCCAGCAGTGGACGAACATTGGCTGATGATGATGATGATGATGATGATAGTTAGTATTTTGTGTATAGATGTTTTCACGTCAAAAGTTTTGAAGTACTTAGGAGCAATGAAAAAGGGTCACTTTCTATCGAAATTCTGTGCTAAGTGACCCGTTTTTATAGCTCTTGACAAAATTTTATTAACCTTTTTATGTTCAGGAACTTCCATTGTTTTTAGCTAATTAACATTGTTGAAATATCGTTGCACATAAAAGCCCCCGAATCTTGTTTACACTAGCTTGTTTGATGTCACTATGATGTGGCTAAGATTATTAGTTAATATCGGGAAACGAACTGTACGCCATAAAGCCTAGACTAGATAGCTTTAACGCTCCTATTTTACTCAATTAGTAGCCTCTCATTTTCATCCATTGAATTGCATTTTAGTTTTGAAATGGTGTAATCAATCTCTTAGACGGGATTTCTTAATTTCTTGGATTGAGGACGAATTAAAACCAAAGTGTTCCCTGTGCAGAGTAACAGTTAAAAAATAGTTAAACATGTGAACTATAATTATCTTTAAGCAATATAAGTGTACTAGTACTAGCAGATATGACAAAAATAATTATCAGGGTACAAATCTCACACCTAGTCCCAAACAGGGTACAGGCTTGTACTATGGGTACTAGACTACGATAAATATACTCAAAAAGAGAAATAAAGACTGTACACGATAAAATCGGGCCATGCACGCTCTGGTGTATCTTTGAAATAAATGCATATTTTCAAGCAGCACTTTTTTATAATAGTCAGTGGTTATGAAACTACATAATAAAATACAACATCCACAGTACCAATATTTATTTGTACACCGTCTTCTGACAGTCTTTACCGAATTCTCCTGTTTTTTTTATCTTTATCTTTTACTTAAATACATAGAAAACATTTAAGGCTCAGGAACAAATACTCGCGCTCATCACAAAAATATTTTCTGGTGCCGGGAATCGAACCCTGGACCGCTTAGCTTATAGCTTCGTAGGCGGGGGGACACTACCGACTAGACCAACGCATCGTCATAAATCCTGACCCGTTGCACCACCATGACGTTTCAGAATATTTATAATGTTAACATCAGTAGAAAAAAAACAAAACTTGTTTGTTGCGTATAAAGAATCAGCATAATTTTACTGCTATGCTGTTAGCATTATCAGTATTCAGTAACTCGATAGTTGTGCAATGTGTCAGGATTAAATTGTTATCTAAAAAGAAGAAGGAGGTATAATTACTGTGCCGTCCAAAAAGAAAAACCGCCGCTTTACTAAATCCGCCGTAACAACACATAATATTCTGAAAAGGAAACAATCCGCTATCAAAAGATAAAGCTCTTTAAAGTTAGACGGACGGACAGTGTAGGCATATTAATAGGGTCCAGTTGTGCCCCTTCAGGCACGGAACCCTAAAAAACATTGTAAGAATACAAAGTCCAGATGTACATGTTCACTTTATTTGGCAGAATAAACTTACTAACAAAATATTTGAACACTGAACAAAGCACGCGCAAGAACTAGAACCATAAATTCTATTGTATACATAAACCAGACAATGTAGCTGTCCATTCGTCAGTGAACCCTTGAAAAAGTGACTTGTTAACGGTGTTACATTTCTCGTAAAAACTAAACAGAGCTCGAACATGTGCGCGTAAATCTTGGCAGCAATAAACACATAACAAAGAGCCGAGTAATATTTTACTGCATGTGAGACTATGTTGCATAGATGTGTTACTTAAGGCTAAGGCGTGTTCAAGGTCAAATTGTATCGTATAAGGAGGCAATTTGACAAGGGCTGTCCCAAAAATTTGACATGCAGATGATTATTATAATTTTTGTTAAGGATATTTACTGAAATGATACACAATACTACATACATATATAGCATCACGCCTTCATTCTCAGAGTGGGGTAGGCAGAGCTACAGAAATACTACTCTAAAAAGACTTGTTGATAATTCTGTAACCACGTTTTGCACAATCATGCTAAGATTTTTACTAGTGTACAGTACTAGGTACAATCCTTTATTACGATATTCACGGGAAAACAAGGAGTGTGGCACTATTCTAACCCGACAACCACAGAGATTATGCAAAAGTAATGTCATAATTATTGAAGTAGTCTGTAAAAAGTAATTTGAGCGGCTGTAATTTTATCATTATTAGATAATACTTACCATAAAATGTACACAATTTTTGTTTCCGCCTTCAAGCCTGATATATGTGAACAGAGGAAACTAAAACTTTAGAGAAATATAAATCTTACCGCAAATTTCACTCGTTTTGATACCAAATTCAATGCGTCATTTCAAATCACTTTTCTTCAGGCAATTTAAGCGACACGAAAGCAGTTTCGCTTCTGCATTTACGCTCGCGCTGCAAGTTTCTAGAAGAACGTGGGTGGAATGTATGTAGTGAGGTAACAGGTGGCGCAATATGCAGCATCTTGTTCGGGATAACCGAGACATCCGAAGAAAACGTGAAGGCGGTAAAGGAGTAACAATCGAAGCTGGAAGAATTTACTTTTTTATTGAGTCGTATTTTCTTTAAAGTACAAACAGTTGTTTGGGTTAGTTTATTCTACTGTATTTTCTTGATATATTAAGTTTTTTTTTTGTATATAATAGGATTTTATTTTCTGGATTTCATATTCAAAAACGAGTAGTACACTATATTAACCTTACTGTATATTTTAGTCATCTTTAAACGGCTAAATGGATTTGGTTGAAATAAAGCTCACTCCATGTCCTGAAATAAGGTATAAAGTACTTTCCATTTCATAGCACCAATTGTTGTACAATTGACAGAAGGATTTTTTTTGAAAAGATGTACTGAAAAAAACATACTTATAGACAGGGATCGTTACCGGTATTCTGACTACCGGTTTTAAATGAGGCATAACCGGTTTTAATTGTATTTCGCTATTTATATCGCTAAAGCTCTGATTAGCGGTATAATGAATACCGGTATTCAAGTATATTAACGGTTTAGCCAATTGAGAACAATACCTCTTTTTGATACTTTACCCCTAAAAACCATAACCAGTAAACCTGCCAGTGTCAATATACTCGTTTATTTGTTTCTGTAAATGTTTTTGGTGTTATTACAAAAAACTCAGACACGCCTTAGACAAGTCTGAAATTACAATTAATTACAGTCCGATTGACATCTTACTTATCAGGTGCAATGAATAGCGGTATTGAATACAGGTATTACATACTGTAAATAGTGTATACATAGCGATAAAAACAAAAGCGGAATGACAATAATACCTCTAATTCGAATATAGTTTATGTGTGTCTTAAAAAAACATACCATTAAAAGAAGCCGCGGCAAAAGCTAATAGTTCATAATTAATTACCATAAATACTATATCTGCAGTAAACAAAATGCCTTCTCCTCGCACCGTTCCCAGTACGCTGAAACTAATGACTCAAGTTTTCCGTCGTGTATAACAAGTATTTGTCAAGGTCTGTCGACACTTAATCTTGGCTCCAACTCTAGTGCAGCGTTTATTATATCTTTAGGTGCCAATGACTCCAAAAGGAGACACATCTGTACTACCTTTCTAAACAACAACGGCGTAAGTTCAATTTTATGGTTCAAACTTATTCGACCATTTTGATGATAAGGATAAGGCAGCATGTTAAGTAGGAAGATTTTGATACTTGAGATCTTTTTTCTAATAAAGGTGGTCTTAGATCTTGAAAGTGCTGGTTAGAGGGAAAGGAATGTACAGGACTCATATTAGCGCTTAGGGATGGAGGGTCTGCGGAGATATATTGTAAGGACTTGCTTCAATTATTCCTCTGGGTAAAGGTACAAGTAATTTTAATGTCGGGATATACTTGGGATTATGTTTACGGAGTGTCTTACGTACGTGATTTAGAGTAACGCACAACCTTGTTGCAATGAGGTCACGTGATAAACGTCATATTATCCTGGTTTGAGTTGTGTTGGGTGCCATTGTGACAGTGTTCAATGTTGGAACCCAAAAATAATTTGTTGACTATAACGCTATTCTAGCTATACCCTGGTGGTGATAGACGGTTAAAATGAGTAAGATAATTTGTCGAAAAAATAGTAGCGTACAATAAGGGCACAAAGAATAAAAGGCTTTCTACTTCCATTACGAGGAAATAAAATAGATTGGATTTAGGCGGTAATCTTTGTTCAATAAGTTATTTTGCACTTTTTTTCCATTACTGTGCTAGTTGTTGCAATGATCACAACTAGTGATCATTGTTTCCTCTTCACTTGGTGACCTTTTAATTAAATTCCGTAACACAACAAGTTTTGCAAAGAACACAATTAACATAATGTCCAAAACGAGACTAAACCCTCTTTCCCGCCACGGTTTTTTTTCTGCATTATATACAACGTGTTACAAAATAATCCGTAAAACAGAAATTACGAAAGTAGTGTCAACCCTAGTATACTGTATACCTAAGATACTGAACTGACGTTATTTAATAAGGGTTGACACTAGTTTTGTAATTTCTTATTTACGGATTATTTTGTAACACGTTGTATACTTTAACTTAGGTCTTAGGTAGTTTTGCTTAATAATGCTCGTTTTTAATAGTTTTATTTTATTTTACCTATTCATGGACAGTGGTTTGTCAGATCTGAGAGAGTATGATTGTGGAATAAGGATAAATGAGTCAGTATTTAAAACTTTGTTATATGCTGATGATCAAGTTCTCCTTGCATCATCGGCGGACCACTTACAACAAATGGTGACTTTGATGAATGAGGCGTTGAAAAGGAAAGACATGAAAGTGAATGTTAAAAAGACGAAAGTGATGGTTGTGGAGAGGGATGAAACTGATACAGAATGTCAAATAATGATTGGAGATGAAAAAGTGGAGCAAGTGGATGAGTTTGTGTATTTAGGTTCAATGTTTACGAGAGATGGAAAATGTGACGGGGATATTGAAAGAAAAGTAAATGCGGGAAATATGATCAATGGGGCGTTACACTCAATCTTGGCAAACAAGGTCATATCGAGCAAAGCTCGCCTTTCTATTATTCAGGGAGTATTGACACCAACATTGATGTATGGTAGTGAATCTTGGGTATGGCAGAAGAAGAATGAAAGCAGGATCAATGCAGTTGAAATGAGAGCTCTAAGAAGTATGTGTGGGGTTAGGATAATAGATAGAGTAAGAAATAGCCAGATCCGAGAAAAATGTGGATTGAAAGAAGATGTAGTGACTAAAATCGAAAAGGGTATGCTAAGATGGTTTGGTCATTTAGAAAGGATGGATGAAAGAAGAGTTACGAAAGAGATATGGCGAGCGAGAGTGAGTGGAGATGTCAGTAGGGGACGTCCTAGACGGACGTACAGTGATCAGATTCGCGAGGTACTGAATAAGGGCCGAATCAAAAGCACCCGAAACCGACGTACGTGCATGAAGAGATTGATGAATGTGAAGGAAGCGAAGGTTGTATGTTTGGATCGGTGCACCTGGCGTTCCATAGTCTCTGCCTACCCCATTGGGAGACAGGCGTGAAGATATGTATGTATGTATGTATTTAATAGTTTTAAATTTCTTTTTTGAAAGCAAATAAAGTATTCAAATATCAAGGTTTATTTATTGCAGTCACCTCATCTGTCTGGTTGTAAGGCTTAATTCTCTTAGTTTAGATGACGACAACAATTTATGTACTAGCCTATACCCAGCATAAAGAAAGACTTTACGAGCATTAGAAGAGTAAAGATTTTTTTCTATAATTAATAAAGGTAAACACTTTGATTATCTCGTACAAACATAAAGTAAGATATCCATATACATTACCTTCAGATAAAGTTAAATAGTAACTCTGTCCTCTATTTTTATAATATGTCAAAGAAAAAGAAACCGATAACGTTAACTATGAAGGTTGCAAACACCAACTTCATAGTTTCGTCCACTAAAGTAACATCTTGCAATGTCTGACGCCGGGTTAAGGAGACGTGTGAATCACGATCATTCAGTCAAATTGATTGAATTTAATCAATCAAGCGCACTGGTGTGCTCAGTAAATATTTCACTACAAAACCACTCGCGGGTAAGACATCCATCGACATATTCACAGAATATTTAATAGTATATTCAGTTTAAAAATGTTAAATTAAGTATTTAAGGTGGGCTCCCATACAACAAACGTGTCTTTTTTGCCGTTTTTGAAAGATTTGGCTACAGACAGACACCGGGACAGGTGAAACTAAAAAAAAAGTTATAAAATAGTGTCTAATGTTGTGTAGATAACGGTACGAAACCCTTCGTGTGAGAGTCTAACTCGCACTTGGCCGGTGTTTTCTATGGGTTGCTCGCTTGCCTCCCCTTTACTATACATACCATAATAAACATACCTAATATTAAAATCCTCTTAACGTAATTGCACGTCGTAAATCAACTCGCAAAAACAAAGTTTTGGACGACGCCCAAAAGTACAATTTTCTTTACCCTTTTCTAGACGATTTGGAGGATAAATATCGGGCGTGTTGTCGGGTTCTGTCTCCATTTGAATGTGCCGCGGGGAATCGTTATTCCTAATGGCCTGGGCGGGTTTGGAAATTATCACTGTAAGTCTATTTGTTACGTGGTTACAGACATATACAGTTAAACGTGATCTAACCGACAATGGGTTTCTCTTAGTAGACATTAATAAAATAAAATAAGTATTAGTTACATCAACAAGAGCTGGTTACAATAAGTTCTATTAGGGATTTTCAAACCCTGGATGCGTTCCGCCACCTAATCAAATTTGTTTAGGTGACCGGACCGCAGACCACAGAACGCATCCAGTGTGGCAAATCCCTAATTCAACTGACATCTTTCAGGGTCTCAATTCTACTGCGTTATAAAGATATCGCGTTTGACGTGTTTTAGAATCCTTTATGTCACAGTCGCCATTATTGTAAATGATATAAGAATTATCAAAACGTTAACAATACGGAAACACGTCAAAGACGATATCGTTAATACCCTGTAGAATCCTAGCCCTGCAAAATGTCATATACTCGTAAATACAATACAGGCTGGAAAAAACGAACGCCACATGGACGGCAACTACCTTTCATATTGGAATAGCAAATTCTACGCAAATAAGACTTACTTTTATTTTTGAAAACAATAGCTTAGTAAATTTTTGCTATAAAAAAACCATTCATGTTTTATGATACCTATTGAAAGGATTATTGATAGTGATCATTTATATCTACAGCACATACTCGTACACCTTTAAACTAAATAAACACCGTATCAATATCACTTCATTGTTATGTCATATAGTCATATTCAATCAGTTAAATTTCCGGTAAAAATCGTCGACGTTTTAAAAATCCATAAAAACAGTTTTTATTATTTTCAAAAACAGAAAGTCTCCTTTGCATACAAATGAGCTACGAGTATTTGCAATATTTAAGGTGATTGTCGTACACGCGGCGTTCGTTTAATCCACCCAGTATAACCATAATATCTTTAGAATTGTAGTGACCTAATCCACGTATTTTGATTTTCGACTTAGGTCTCTATAATACTAAATTTATGACTCGAAATTGAAAGCTGAAAATGTTTGAATTAGGTCACTATAATTCTAAAAGTGCGATATTTGTAAAAGGACACTAGCTTCGCGGGGACACTTAAGTCAACGATCTCATCCCATTAGATGTAAAAGCTAAAGCATTATTTCCTTGCACTGCCTTGTCGGTCCCTATCGATGCTGAACTGCATGCCGGTGCATAAGAAGGTCGGCTACGCTTTCAGAGTATATTGCCTGTAAAAATACTCCCCTGTCGATAGTGCCTCGGCACAGCGTAATTACTAGAAGGGTTCCAGTGGGCTGACAGTCTCATATTTTTGGTAAAAAATGCCTGCAGATTTATATCAATGGTTTGTTTACGGCTAGCTTTTGGTGGGCCCGTTGTCATTGTTATTTTCAAATTATAACCATAATGATTTTTGTATAAAAGGTTTTTATAGCCATCTTCTCTTACTTTTCTGTCATCCAAAATGTCAGACATTATCCAAAGGTAACTTGGAAAATTCATATATTTGAAACGAGTTGTTCAAATGTCAATGCCAATTTTATTAGTTATATGACAAGTGCCGAAAATAGTCCAATTTAATTATCTTGTTCATAGAACAAGAGAAAGTGACTACAATGCTACGTATTAAATATATGTTTAACAATATACAGCCTTAGCCAAAGGTGTTGAGTACCCAATAAAGTATTTTTTTATTTATTAAAAATTGCACAATGATGTAAAACATAAAAAGCGTTCAAACATGTGTAAATCATTAGTAGACATCGTTTCGATGGCTATTCGCGTGTGACAACTGAAAGGACATGTTAATTAATAATTGTATTTTTTCCACGAAATTTCCCTTAACGTCAATAAATATGTCTAATCTGTCCCATACATATACAATAGAATACAAAACACTTTATTGTCCACCAAACAAAAACTTTACAAAGATTTTGCACAATTTAGAAGACCCAGGTAAACAACTTTTTATAATAAAAAATATAAATGAACCTTTTATAGTTGGACTTTTAAATGAAAAACGCATACTCAACTGATAATGATGCCACGATTGAATGTGTTTAATTAACTACGTCTTATATTTTTTTTAAGTACATCAGCATTTCATCATTTCAACGAATTGCGTGCCACAACTGTATCAAATAAAGTTGAACCGAAGTGTTAAACTCGGAGACTGTGGCCCCTCAGACGGGCTCTCACGCCTAGGGCTTGAGGATCCTCCATCAGTAAGTACTGAGGGTCGTAAGAGTTTGGAGTGCAGTCAGCTGGGACTGAGTGTTGTGCTTCATCAGTTTTGATTTATGACTCCTGTTGACGGAATGCGTGTTTTCACGCGTAGTGTTAGACGCAAGGTGGTGAAGTTTTTGCTGAATTGAGATTTATGCTAGTGTTACAATAAGGTGATTTATTTATCGAAAATTTTAATAAAATCCTTGTTCCTTCTTAATTTGAAATTTTAATCAGTTGAGATACAATTGAAGATTTTAACACTTTGAGATTTATTGAATATTTTTTTGGCATTATGTGACGACCGATTTTTTTTATTAATTATATTTTTAACATTCGACATAAGTCTACAAAAAGTTAGGTCAATAATTGTTTAAAAAAAAAAGTATAAGTTTTGTATATTCATTTCTTATAATATTATTATAGACTCGGGGCGTAAGCAAAGTCTGCAAAAATTATAGTACTAATAAAACATTTTTTTTTTTTTCAAACAAATATCAAACATTCTAACCTACAACACACATTGACAACATAAACAGGGAGTCCCACGACTTTGCCACATGGAGGGAAATTACCTTAAATATTGTAGATAGAGAATTTTACTGAAAGAAGACTTCATTTTTATTTTCAAAACAATACGATCTGCATTCAAAGAAATTTCAAATAATGGGGTTACGCGCGGTAATTTTACGCCTCAAACGCCTAGATTAGTGTTATGTCTATTGGTAATGAAACACCGAGTTGGACTGACTGTAGATTTATTGGTATGCGTGGGTACATTTATATGAATCTACCTACATATTTTTAACATACATAACACTGTCCTCTAGTGAAATAAAGAATAACAAAGCATACAAATAAGCACACATTCATAGAAGTTATAAAATTACCACAACACATAATTTGTTGTTGGTGCACTTATCGTAGCCACAATATAACATATAGGTTAATGTCGAATATAACATTTTTTTAATAAGCATTAAGCAGTTATCGTGGAATAAATAAATTCATGTATACATACATGAATCCAGAAAACTTTACACTCCTTTTTTTGGGCAGTCATGTAAATAATAATTAACCTAGTCCCAAACTAAGCCCTAGGCTTGTACTATCGCCCACACTGTTAACTGTACATCGGTGGACCTTATTACAAAAGGCATAAGGTCTTCCGATGGACACTTAACAGTTAAGAGTATTGCTGTTCGTACTATGGGTACTAGAAAACATATTTAAATAGAGAAAAAAAATACTTAAATACATAGAAAACTACTCAGACTCAGAAACGAAGACTCGCGCTCATCACACAAATATGGGACGTTTTCAAAAACATGGTACTTATATAGGGCTTTAATTAAAACAAAACTTAATTGATTCCTTTATGTAACGAAAGTTACCCATATAGTTTGTATGACTAACTTTCGTTACACAAAGGACGCGATCGTTATTCTTGTTTTGATTAAGATTTAACTATTTACAATCCTTTTGAAAATGACCCATATGTGCCCTTGCTGGGCATCGACTAGCTTCGCAGACACTGTAAAAAAAAACCATAGGACAATGTCACACAAATTGACCTAGTCCCAAACTAAGCTCTAGGCTTGTACTATTATTTATTTAATGGGTACTAGACAGTGATAAACTTACTTATATAGAGAAATATATACTTAAATACATAGAAAACATCCAAGACTAAGGAACAAATACTCGTGCTCATCACACAAATATCTGCCCTTACCGGGATTTGAACCCAGGACCCCTAGCTTTGAAGGCAGGTTCACTCCCAACTAGGCTAGCGTGTCGTCAATTTATCAGTCTTTATAATATTAATAACCTAATGCTAGTTTTTAATATTATTTGTTTTTGATAAACATTATCTTTCCATCTTTTTTAGTATTGCTGTTACCAAGTATACTAAAGTGACGATCATCAGCATCATGAACTCTTTATACGTAATAAAAGAGGTTTGAAGCCTCCATTGAACAGAAAATACCTGATTAATGTTTTTTTAGCAATATAACAATCTAAAAAAATTAGGAACTACTGGAAGAGTAAATATACTGTGTCTTCTAAAAATTGAGTCTAGAATAGATATTTTGGCGGTCGCTGGCGCTTCAGAAGGCGATGGTATGGAACAAATCGCTCGCTTTTCTCGGTCAGATGACGCATATATGTTAGAACAAAATTGCACCATAGTACGATGTAAATTAAAGTTTATTTTGCAACATCAGGTTTCAGTAAAATACGAGGTTGCGTAAGGAAATAATAAAATAAATTTTGCAAAACATTGATGTTATATCCAAGTACATATTTATCCTAAAATTTCTTGGTCGGTTTTTGTATATTACACGTATAAAATGTTTTTCTTTTATAAAATTTGAATAAATTTCTTTTAAATGCATTTTACGTCTCAAATGACCGTATTAACAATTTAATCTCTTGATATTGAAATATATAATTTCTTACCTTTCTTAAGACTGGCATCTGACCTTTTAAGACCAGTTTACAGTTTACCGCCGCATTTAGAGTCAGTTAATGACAATGAGTCGTTCCTTCTTGACGATTTTATATTTATTACCAAAGTTTGAAATAGGAACGAATTAATTGTCTCTAAATGTATCTGAGTACAGCTTAGAATCAGTTAATGACGATTGAATCGTTCCGTAGTAACGATTTCACACACCCAAGTTTGAAAAAATAACGAGTTAATAGTCTCTAAAATGTCTCTGAGTACGGCAGAGAGTCAGTAAATGACGATTGAATCGTTCCGTAGTGACGATTTCACACACCCAAGTTTGAAAAAGGAACGAGTTAATAGTCTCTAAAATGTCTCTGAGTAGGATTATTAGGTTTTTAGGGTTCGCTAGTCAAACTATCAGAATCAGAATCAGAAATCATTTATTGTTAATTATAGGTACAGGGTTGATCAGATTTATATGGGAACAGGTATAATTTGCCATTAACGGCGTACAATATTAATGTCTTAAAAACTAAAGTTTGGATTAGTTATTTTATTCAAATATCAAAATCATTATTTAAAAAGTCATTTACATCGTAGAAAGTATTACGCATTAATAGTCTACATACTTTACGTTTAAACATGGTCAAGTGTAACTCTTTTATGTGGTCTTGCAGACGATTAAATATTTTTGCAACCATTATATAGATACTCTTACTATAATCAATAGTTCTAACAGGGTTCATTGGAAGTACATCAAATTTGTTTGATTTAGCCTTGGCTTTTTCTTTCGAATCACCTGAAACAAATTAATGTGTTCCTTAACAAATACCTACACATGCTTCCAAAATGTACATTGATAGGAGTATCAAAATATTGTGTTGTTTAAATAATGGCTTGCAACAGTCTGTTGTTTCGGCTCCTACAAATTAACGTAAGTAAACATTTTTTTTAATTCTAAATACAGCATTTTTGTTTACAGAATTTCCCCAGTTCAATAGTCCATATCTCAAATTTGATGCTTTGTATCCATGATGAGCACACAGTGCAGTACTTTGGGACGAAACTCTCGATATTAATTTATGGGCAAAAACAAATTTACCGAGCTTCTTGCATAGATGGTTTGTATGTGTTTTCCAGCTTCCGTGGCAGTCAAGCAATAAGCCAAGAAATTTAAATTCCTTAACTTGGTCCAGGGTAATATCATTGTATTCTATTGTAATGTCCTTGGGTTTTGATTGCGGTAAATAAAATTGCATCGCTTTAGTTTTCTCCAGATTTACAATAAGGCGATTTTCATTAAACCATCGCATGACTTTATTTAGAGTTAGGTTTATTTTAGCTTCATAGTTTTCAAGATCATTGCCTTTTACTAAAATGGTGGTATCAACGGCAAATAAAACAACGTGATCGTCTATCGCACTTGGTAGGTCATTTATAAACACAAGGAACAATAATGGCCCCAAAATACTGCCCTGAGGCATGCCGTGCTCTACAGTCCTGCCATATTTATATAATTTGGCTAAAAGTATTTTGTGACAGACGAGATCGAAAGCTTTCGTCATGTCCATAAAAATAGCAGTCAAAGGTATACGTGAATTTAAGCTTTCGGAAACAGTTGCCATGAGTTCAATTACGGCTAAATTAGTAGACTTATTTTTGCGAAATCCATATTGAGCATTAGACAATATTTCATATTTTTCGAAGAAATTATTAAGTCTATTAGAAATGCTTCTTTTAAATATTTTCGAAATTATTGATGTTAAAGCTATTGGGCGGTAGTTTTCACATGTTTTAGTGTCACTAGGAACCCTTATAGTTTCGCCATATCCGTCCGTCTGTCCGTCCGTCCGCAGCCTAGCGCAGAGGCTCTTAGTACTAGAAAGCTGTAATTTGGCATGAATGAATATGCATATCAGTTACGCCAACAAAGTGGTACAATAAAATGTAAAAAAACGATCTTTTGGGGTACCTCCCTTACACGTAACGTGGGGATGTATTTTTCTCGTCTACCCTATAGTGTGGGGTGTCGTTGGATAGGTCTTTCATAAATATTATTATATATTGGGTTTGTGAAAACAGTGTTTCGAGGAAGTAATTCGTATATGAAATATTAAGCTTTAAAGCGTAGATTTTTGTTAGACTCAAGTCCCCCCCCCTACAGCCAAAACTACAAATACTAAAAATCTGAAAAAAAACTTGCATGAAAGAGCATATCGCACCTTCGGTAGAACAAGGGCAAAATATACAATGTAACTAAAGGGGCAATTGTGCTCTTGTTCTACCGAAGGTGCGATATAACGAATTTTAAAGGAAAACTATCACGACTAAGTAGATATCTTCGGTTCTTGAGATACAGGCGATTAAAGTGTTTATACCTACTAAAATCATTTTAACACGGCGCCAATTGACTTTGAATAGAAAATTAGTAATCACTTGTTGATTTTTATGTTGTAGTAGTTAACGGCTTCGGAACCCTACACTGAGCATGGTCCGACATGCTCTTGCCCGGTTTTTTTTTTATGATAAGGGGAAGCCACACGAGCACTCAGGCCACCGGATGGTAAATAAGTGGAATTATAATCCTAAGACCTCAAATACGTTGCCAACCCTGAGAACTAAGATGGAATGCCTCTATGCTAGTAATTTCACCGGTCGTCTTATCCCCACACCAGAACACAAAAATGCGAATCCTGTTGCTTGGTGGGTGGTAAATGGATAAGATGGTGGTAGCGATCCGGACGGACCCTGCACAGGAACCACCGCTAAAAAGGGTCCCATATTTCTACTATAAGGGCGTCAATGTTGTGTGTGGGGATAAGACAACCAGTGAAATAACAATAGAGGCATTATATTTTAGTTCTCAGGGTTGGAAACGCATTTGCAGTGTTAAAATTGTCGTCTTGAGATTGGGTAAGTCTACGCCATAAAAAACGCGTTAAACACAGTAAAGTATAAATAATTGATAATAACGTAAAAACGACAAATAATAAGAAGAAACCAATTATTACCAGGAATATCCAAAATTGTATGAGCAATCATTTATCATCACACAATTCCAATACAAAGTTGTAAAGGTTATTACTGTAGAGTGCGATTCTTACAAAGCTTTTGATAAATATCACCTCAGGGATTCGGAACGATCAATTACTCTTGGAATTCGATAGCTATGTTATTTTCGAACCCCCAGATCGGAAAGAACTTTATGAAAGGAGGGCTCAAAATACGTTGGTTAGAATAGCAGCTGTATTATCCAGTATCTTTAATCTCTTATTTCAAGTTGTTGATGTAAATGACTTTAAAGATTAAGAGTACTACAATTATTTTTCCCTTTTTTAACATTGTCATTGTTAATTGCAGCTATAGTTGTTATTATACAAAAACATCCGTGACTTTTAACTTTGCGATAAGTTTTGAGTTTTTAAGTGTGTCACCGTAGTGTCTCAGCAGTCTTAAGATAGTATTGTACCGACAAGAAACTGCTCAAATATTAAAAGGCTCTCATAGAAATTTCGCGGTAACTACTAAGAATATTCTTATTATTTGTACGGAAAGAGAAGGTTCTCAGTGCTCTCAAAAGTTTCCGATTTTTTTTCTGTAATTTCTTGAAACAAAATTCAAGCTTCGAATGATCTGTAACGTTCACATTGCAACACGTAAGTACATCCTATAAAGGGTTCCATAATCAACCACAAACCCTTACAGTTTCGCCATGTCCTATCGGTCTGGTCTTCTCATACAGAGCATACAAATCTGTAATTTAGGATAGTTATACATTGTAATTACCATAAGCGTGCTAACTCGGGGACGACCTAGGGATTTGATATCGGTAATTAAGATGTCGATATACATGTTTATTTACAAATAATCGAGCCTACTCTAAAGATAAAAAAAAGTATAAGAGGTGAATAAATCGTATCGTTAATGAACCAGAAAACGGCATTTAGTCATTTTAAATATTTAAAGAGAACGTTCAGTAATTTAAAGTAGAAATTTTCATCTAGTAGCATTATTTACTAAGGACGCATATGGAATAAAACATTGATTGTTTAGGTACTACAAAACACATCACAACTTTTAAGGTCATGAAACTCGTGAGACATTTCAACTCAAATATATTAGGAAAATAGGAATAGAAATTAGGTCAAATTGAGTCAGTAACAATAAAATAGTATTCCACTGTAGACGTCATCTGCAGCCTTAAGGAGTATTAGTCACAGCAGACGGCGGCACCTGCGTCCGAGGAACGGTCTCTGGCATGAATCTAGATTGATTCTACCACATTTATACTACCCTGGTATATTTGCGTAAGATCCACTAAAGTCATATTGATTTTAGCTTTTGGTGTACAGAGGTGTTGAAACTTGGCAAATTCTGATCACTGAAAGGGAATAGCGCTGTAAGAGTCACATATTTCTGCCCCTTTTACGACCTGGTCTGATTTTGACATTTCATAGTGTCGTACTAAAGTACGGTCTCGGACATGAATCTAGATTGATTCTACCACATTTATACTACCCTGGTATCTTTGCGAGAGATCCACTAAAGTCATATTGATTTTAGCTTTTGGTGTACAGAGGTGTTGAACCTTGGCAAATTCTGATCACTGAAAGGGATAGCGCTATAAGAGTCACATATTTCTGTCCCTTTTACGACCTGGTCTGATTTTGACATTTCATAGTGTCTAAAGTACGGTCTCGGACATGAGTCTAGATTGATTCTACCACATTTATATAACTCTGGTGTCTTTGCGTAAGATCCCCTGAGTCGTATTGATTTTAGCTTTTGGTGTATAATATAACGAAAGGAAGGTGCGGTAGCATTTAGTCAAGGTAAAGTTAATGATCAACGCTGTCATTATGCTGTGATTATTAAGGGTTCTATAGTGGCATAACAATTAAAGGCCTTGATAAACGAATTCTACGTAAGCAAAGTCGCATGCAATAGCTAATACCTAGTCATAAAAAAACTGACAAAAAAAAGTTGAACTCCTGTGTAAAAGGTTCCGTACGATTCTTCGACCGTACTCGCTAGCGAGTCGAATGCTCTGTCCCTCAAAGTATTGTAGTAGATTGAAAGGGACAGAGCATTAGAATCTCTAGCGAGTATCGTAACTGTACCTCATGGTAAGGGTACCGTAATCTGTAAATAATAAAAGACATAGAAGTCGCGGTGGCAATAACGTCAATTTACTAGGGACTTCCTTCCGATATAAAATTTATCGATAACCGAATACTTATTTGGTGACATTTCATATTAGCTATAAAGTTCACCGGATAATTGAATATTAACTAAAATGTGATGTTTACTACCCGTCAATGTTACCTATATACTTTTAAGGAGTTTTAAAATTCAAATGAAAATCAACCCTTACAAGTATTTTTTTTTATCGATTTCCATGCAAAGTAAACTGAAAAGTAGAAGTGCATTACATTATTTTCATTCAATCAATTATGAACCTGTACTGTCATAAGAAAGTACAACTTATCGATAAAATAATATCGTGTGGAAGTCCTTAGATAAATTTTATTCGTGCCACCGCGACCTCTGTGTCTGGTAATCAACTGTTTGAAAGAATCTGAGCAAATTGGCTGTGACAGACGGACAGACATACCATTCAGTACAACCTAAATACATTTTAAGGGCATCTCTTAGAAAGTTTGAACCTAGTTAAGGACTAAAATTAAGAAACTTCAACATTTCTACTGAATTACGAAAATTAGTCGTACATTTATTATACTTTCAACGCCAATTCCAAATTCATTTTTGTGCCCATCTCAAATTCAATAAATTAACAAGATTCAACCCTCACTTGTTAGTAATATGCATGCACTTGCTACATGCGTTTTGTCTGAGACATCACCATATGTCTTATAACAGTATCTAATTTGTGTAACTCAGCGGAAAAGTAAACGTTTCTTAATTTATACCTTAACTCGGTACAAACTTTCTAAGAAACGCCCGTAAAGTAATTTTAAAATTCAATCCTTTTAGGAAGAAATTGAGGAGATTTAACTACACAGCAAATTCCAGACGCATATTAACCTACATTTGCTAAGTAGTAAGTAAATTAACCTTTTTAAGAAGGTACGCAAAAGCTTAACTTCCCATAATGTACACGAAATTAGCTTAAATAATGAACACTTTAAAACTATTACTTGCACTTGCAACTTGCATCGTGTGCTCGCTTATCAAGTGGTTAGTAGTTAGCAACTTGTTACTGAGTTTCAAATCTATGGGATTATAAGCACTTAAAGTAATGTTATGTTAGTTTCAAAGCAACTAAATGCGTTGTATTATGTCGGAAAATATCGCATTGAAGGATATATTTTAATTTACCTTAAATACTGAATAAATAAACTCATAATATTATATTTTTATTATTTTGACACAAACGCAATAAATATTATCAAACATTATGATAGAAAAAACAAAAAGCTTAAAGCATAGAATATAGAGATATCTATGTAGAGACAGGTGGTGAATTTCTGGTCCGTAGTTAACTGAAGTAATGGTGAAAACTGACTCGAATTGAAAATGTGACATTAGGTAGATTTAGCATTTGGTAACGATTTTCAATTATTAGTTTAGTTAACTGCTATCAAACAATTTGGCCCTTAGAGACGATGCACTGTAGTGTTGTGCGCTGTACGGTCACAAGCGTAAACATAATTAAATAAAAAACTGCTTGAAGTTATCAATGTCCTTAGAGATGCCAAGTCATTTGTCACTTAGAGGAAACTCAACCTTATTGCTGTAGAATGTCAGATTGACTTTGGACCTAAGGTGTGTCACAAATTGAAGTCTTTGACTGTACATCAGTTATCACATTTTTTTTTTTTTTTTATTATAAGGAGAAGGCACACGAGTACTCAGGCTACCTGATGGTAAGTGAAATCAGAGACCCATAGACATTTGAATTCTCAAGATTATAATCCTAAGACCTCAAATGCGCTGCCAACCCTGAGGACTAAGATGGAATGCCTCTATGCTAGTAATTCACATGTCATACATATGATTCTTTATGTCTACACATATAAAACTTTTCCGTGGCTGACTGACTGACCAAAAAACAACACAAAGTTCTACCGCTAGACAACCGCTAGATCTAAACCGTTCAATTCGTTCAATAAATAGTGCTACAAGAGTTTTAGTATGGCGTTGATCGTTGGTTGCAGCTCTTATGGCACTTTTATATTACCACTACACATCCATCCATTAGAATGGAACTATCGGCTGCATAAAATTGTGCCCAAAATGGTTTATAGTGGCTGCACTAGGGCTGCAGAGCACGCTCTAACGTGCACGCTTAGCACCTTAGGAGATAATCGGATTGGCTCTAAAGCCCTACAGCAGCATGTTGTGGTAGTTGAGGGGATTCAACATAATTTGGAGGATATCTTCCTTGATTTCTTCTATCCCATACCTTGTGTGTTATTATTGTTTGGCTGATTTGGAGGATGTATGTATGTTTATATTATACAGAATGGAACAAAACGAGGGACTTTTAAGAAAACGGCGATTTTTTAGGTTTTGTACTTTATTTTTCACTAACTAACTATATTCATATTTCTAACCGTTTTAGAGTTACAGCTTGTTAAACATTAGTGCAAAATCTGCACATATTTTGGCTGAAATGCGACAAGCGGCAGCGTGCATAATACGACACGGTAGTTCTTTTGAGCATCGCATGTAAAGTGAAGTTGATGACATGTGTCAATTTAAAACGTAATTAACTTTCAGCTAGTAGTAGTAGGGTTGTCACTGATATTAAATAAATTGATTAATTTTGTTTGTTTTACTTTTCGGTCCAGCTCTACAATTATAATAAATCGATTGTAGATCACTTAGATATCACTATCCTTTCAGCTCAGTCCCTCGTTTTGTTCCACCCGGTATACATAGATGTATAATTATATGTAGTTATTATGTAACTTTCTATTAAATCCTCTCCTTTTTGTATTGATATTTAATTTTCAAATAGATAGTTTTTATTTCAATATTGATACATTTTAAGTGTTTCGTGTAGTGGTTTGGTTAGAGTTCTAAAGGAATTAGTTTACACTGCCTGCCATGAATTTATGGCCATAGTTATTTCTCTTTCCAAGGATGTCTTTAAGAGATCGCTATTAAGCGTTAAGACCACCTGTTGTATACCTATGATTTAAATGAAAATAAACGTAAATAAATATCAGGGGAAAATCTCACACAAATTGACCTAGTCCCAAACTAAGCTCTAGGCTTGTGCTATGGGTACTAGACAAAATTAAACATACTTATATAGACCGTCTTATCCATTAACCACCCGCCAAGCAACAGTGTTCACATTGTTGTGTTCCGGTGTGGGGATAAGACAACCGGTGAAATTACTAGCATAGAGGCATTCCATCTTAGTCCTCAGGGTTGGCAACGCATTTGAGGTCTTGGGATTGTAGTCTTGAGAGTTCAAATGTCTATGGGTCTCAGATTCCACTTACCATCAGGTGGCCTGAGTGTTCGTGTACCTTCTCTTTAACATAAAAAAAAAAAAATTGAGAAATACATACTTAAATACATAGAAAACATCCAAGACTCAGGAACAAACATTCGCGCTCATCGCACAAATATCTGTCCTTACCGGGATTTCAACCCACACTGACTTCAGAGGCAGGGTCACTCCCAACTAGGCCAAATGGTCGTTTAAATGTACTGTTCCGTGTTCTGTTTTTTTGTGTTCAATAAAGACTTTAGGATCACTAAGATTTTCAGCTAGAAGTGCGTTAAAACACACAATACCCCTTTCTCTCCGAGTTTGTGGTTAAAGCATCACATTTCATATTCAGTATAAAAGTAAATGCTTCTAGGAAAGCGGACCATAATGGGCTGTCGGGGATACTTCGCTAAGTAAGATGAATAATGATGAATGGGGAAGAGATTTATGCTCCATCGCGGCGGACTTGTTGCAGCTGGACTTTTATTTACTATTCGAATATAATATTATACTCGTACGTTAAAGAAATGAGACAATTTAGACTAAGGTACATAACAGTAAAAAAAACTGGGCAAGAGCATGTCGGACCATGTTCAGTGTAGGGTTCCGAAGCCGTTAAGTACTACAAACATAAACCACAAGTTATAACTAATTTCTATTTTACGTCAATTGGATGAACAACTCAGATGATCAACTCATTGGGTCAACTTAGATGATTATAGTAGGTATAAACACTTTAATCGCCTGTATCTCTAGAACCAATGGTGTCTACTTAGTTGTGATAGTTTTCCTTATAAATTCGTTATATCCGCTTTCACGCTTGTTTTTTTCCTGATTTTTAGTATTTGTAGCTTTGGCTGTAAAATTAGCGCTTTAAAGCTTAATATTTCGTAAACGGATCCTTTAATCGGAAAATGGTATGTTCTAATATAGCAATATTTTTGAAATACCTATTCAACGACATCCTACACTATTGGGTAGAGAAGAAAAAATTACATCTCCAAGTTCCGTGTAGGGGAGGTACACTAAAAAAAAATGTTCATGATTTTATTTTACCACTTTAATGGCGTGACTTTCATGCCAAATAACAGCTTTCAAGTACTAAGAGTCTCTGAGCTACGCTGCGGACGGACGGACGGACATGGCGAAACTATAAGGGTTCCTAGTTTGACTACGGAACCCTAAAAACTTGTCCTAAAACTGATGTAGGATTAAATCAAATGCAAAAATACATCATTAAGTTTGATTTCAATAATCGTTGTTGGATAAGCTAAAAAATAATAATGCTGATGTCCTAATTTCTGGTCTCGGAATAATAACTTATATTCTGTTCTTTTCTGTCGCACTAAATATGCAAAGAAATCCTATCTCGTCAGAGCATATTCAACCTACAACAACAAATACCCGCATATTGACCCCTTTAGTATGCGCCTTGGGCAATTTATTTCCGTAGTGAAAACAGAAAACTGTTGCTGGGCGTTTCCCATAAAAAGTACCTATAGTTAACAAGAAAAAATAACAAAGGTAATTTTTCTATTTCGTTACAAAAATTAGTGATATTTTTATATGTATACTGCTCTCATAAGCCAATAGGCGGTATTTTAAATTTTCAATTTTCAATTTCAATTATTTATTGCCCTCATAATAATACATAATACACTTACATAGGTGATATTCGTATACTATTAAATAAGCATAGCTGATTCAAACCTCACCTGTTAGTAATTGAACTTGCTACCTATACAGGGTCTTTGTCTGCGATGCCACTATTTCTCTTAAAGCAGTAATAGTTAATTTTCGTGATGTAATGGCAATATATTACCGTTGTTAATTTTACTCCTTAACTATAGGTAGTTTTTTTGGAAAACGCCCATCTAGTTATTAGCGTTTTTGTGTCTTTTCTTTTCTAGTTCCAAATTTGCTTTTTAACTCCTTCTGTTCATAAATTTTATTATTAAGTAATGTTTTGCTTATCTCGAATTTGTCTCCTCAGAGCATATTATTGTATTATCGAGTAGTGAAAATTGGTTTGTATTCCAATAAATAAAGCAAAGTGAAGACCAAAAGGGTTATGGACATTTTAGTTCTAGAGATTGCTTAAAAATATGAAATGCAGTATAACCCCTGTACCGGAAAACAAAAATGCAAAAACTGCACCTTTTGCAGTCAATTACGTTTCTCAAAGTTTAATTTCATATTATTATCACTTCCAGGGCTTGTACTGTTAGGCTGGCAACCTGTTACTAATAGACTGGTAACATCTTAGCCTACTTGTGCAAAATGTGGTTACAGAATTATAAGCAAGTATTTTTAGTGTTGTTGGTATTTCTGTAGCTCTGCCTACCCTACCCAATGAAGGCGTGATGTTATGTATGTATGCGTATTTACTAATAGACTAAGTTGACGATACGTTAGCCTTGTTGGTAGTGCCTACGAAGCTAGCGGTCCTGGGTTCAAATCTCATTAAGGGCAGATATTTGTGCGATGAGCGCGAGTATTTTTCCTGAGTTTTGGATGTTTTCTATGTATTTAAGTTATATTTTTTTATATACAAGAATGTTTATCGTTATCTAGAGCTTAGTTTGGGAGAAAGTCGAGTTGTGTGAAACTATTTCGTGAAATTTATTTGTATAAGTGTTAGAAATACCATTCAGATACAATAATACAATGTTATTGAATAATAATAATAAAAATACGCAAAGTGATATCTTGGCAAATGTCCAAACATTCCCAAGTAAGTCGTGCAACAAACACCAGAAAATTTTCAACGGAAAATCATAACTCCCATCTTTCTTCTCCAAACATGATTCCAGTGAAATTTGTCAACAGATCCTCGAATACACCTTCCAAATGAAAAAGACAGTGTACCAGTATGAAGTCCTTCTACGTATACTGCCTTTCTGCTTTGGACGCTATTAGGATCGAACCACGCCACCATTATATTGACTCGAGAACTTTGCCAACTCGGCGCGTGTCCTGAATGGTAATAGATTCTGTGGTTACAGACAGACAGAATTTTAATTCAGTATTAGAGCCAGCTGGTGGATTGAATTGTGTAAGCAAATATTGTAGGTCTCAACTATCTTATTTTTTACCTATAGTCGAAAGGTTTATACTGGTGAAGTAGAACTTGAACTCTTTACAGAAAAAAGGTGTAATATAAAGTTACCCATATGTGACCTATAAACATTTGAGTTCTCAAGACTGCAATCCTAAGACCCGTATTAATAAAGTAATCTCGCCTGTAATGGGCGTCTTAAGACGTGTCAAAAATGACAGTTTTCTGTGGCTTGACGTTTACTTTGACATATCTTGTGACAAGCATCCCAGCCAAGATGAGTTTATTTTGCGTTGCCAACCCTGAAGACTAAGATGGAATGCCTCTATGGTAGTAATTTCACCGGGTGTCTTATCCCCACACCAGACACAACAACGTGAACAATGCTTCTTGGCAGTAGGTTAAAGGATGGATGGTGATAGCGATCCGGACAGACCCTGCACAGGGTCCTACCACCACTTAAACCCGTCCTTATCCGTGTGTCTGTTTTTCCGTTTATCTATGTATGTGTGTATACGGGGTGACGTCGAAGACGTGATCGGGAATCAGTTTTTCAGACTCGGTAATTGATAGCCATATTCAAGTAATATTAGTTACATGAAACAAAAGCTATTTATTTTTTGTTAATTTTCCCTTTAATTAAATCACCAATTTAGGAAATCGTAGTTACCCTATTTTTACCCTCTATGGATCCTATTCAGACTATTTTACTTTAATGCAACTTCAGTTAAAGTGACAATTGAAGTCAGTAATTGTCAATCATTTGTTTCGTTGTTTCTATTTTTATCTTTACATCTCTTTTTGTCAAATAGGGAGACTGTTAACAATCAATTATTTAATTTTGATCATTGCGTGATTAGGTTTTTTTTTTATGTTATGGAGAAAGCACACGAGCACTCAGGCCAGGTGGCCTCACCATCACCACTACCACTCCATCACCATTACCATCAGGTGATGGTAAGTGGAATCTGAGACCCATAGACATTTGAATTCTCAAGACTATAATTCTAAGACCTCAAATGCGTTGCCAACCCTGAGGACTAAGATGTAATGCCTCTATGCTAGTAATTTCACCGGTTGTCTTATCCCCACACCGGAACACAACAATCTGATTACTACATCTAAACACCTACATACCTATATTATTAGGATCCCACTTTGATGCTTGATTGAGTCATATCACTTTTGATCACGTCTTTGAAGTCACCCTGTATGTGTGACAGTACTTTTAAAATAATGTATCTAACAAAAACATTAAGGTAAGCAACTATAAGTTGTTATACACTAGTAAACTTTTTAGCCTGATTGTGCATGTGGTAATACTGTATATTATAAAAAAGTCGTCCAACTTTGGGAATGAGGGCGTCAGAATCAGAATCAGAATCAGAATAATGTGATGAATAATCTGCGTGATGTTTGTATGTATTTAATTTATTATAGGGCTTACAAATTATTTTTATTATACCTTTTATCGTATTATTACCATACCTGGGATATCTCGGGGCATCTATAAGAAAGTGATGTAGCAAAATATATTATCGACAAAAAATATATCGATAATTAAATATTACTAATTTTTGTCCTCATTTTTGAATAAAAAAGAAATAAATTAAAACGTGTACCTATTTATATGTTATGTTAATATAAATTCAATATTTTTTTCATATTCGATGGTATTAATGTTTGCCGTCTAGATGAAAATATCCACTTTAAACTGCTAAACGTTCTATCAACGACCGCAGTGGTCAACGGGGCAATCTTGAAATATTTATAATGACTCAAAGCCAATTTCTCATTTATGTTGGTTATTGAAATTTCCTCACCTTTTATAAGGCTGTTTACTTTTTTATGGTGTCATAACCAGTATTTAATTACATCGACATCTTTTTTATCGATATCAAATCCCTAGAACTTGCCCCGCTATCCCAGGTATGATTATTACCGTTGTGAAGCCTCTTATTAACTTAAAACAGAATATAACAGAATACAAGTAATTTATTCAACGCTTACAGCATTACATTTAAAACAGATGACAACTAAAACAACTCAATAAATACTCATGTCGTTGAAATTGGGCCCCTACTCAGCATTTTGCCGCAGGAAGCCGCGGTGCTGGTTTTCTAGAACCCTGACTTAAAAAAGTAACACAAATATCTAAACCAAAAAAGAACCACACAAATATAAAAAGTCGTTACTATTAGTTCTAAATAATGTAGGCTATCATCAAAAAAAAAATGGCTTCATCGAAGTAATTTATCTTAACAATAACAGGGAACATGCATTTTTTTTTTCTTACGCTCTCTGGAAAGTGCTATGAAAGAGAGGAATAACTGTACACGCGAAATAATTGTCGAGTATTTTTTTTATAAGATATGAAGCTTTAAAAGTTCATAGTTCAGACCCCCTGCAAAAACACTCTATACAAAATCGAAGACAGGAATGACCTCACTGCTGTTGTTCCATGTTTAAAATATAAGGACCTTACAACAAACATACTTATATTACACAAAATTAAACATACTTATATAGACCGTCTTATCCATTAACCACCCGCCAAGCAACAGTGTTCACATTGTTGTGTTCCGGTGTGGGGATAAGACAACCGGTGAAATTACTAGCATAGAGGCATTCCATCTTAGTCCTCAGGGTTGGCAACGCATTTGAGGTCTTGGGATTGTAGTCTTGAGAGTTCAAATGTCTATGGGTCTCAGATTCCACTTACCATCAGGTGGCCTGAGTGTTCGTGTACCTTCTCTTTAACATAAAAAAAAAAAAATTGAGAAATACATACTTAAATACATAGAAAACATCCAAGACTCAGGAACAAACATTCGCGCTCATCGCACAAATATCTGTCCTTACCGGGATTTCAACCCACACTGACTTCAGAGGCAGGGTCACTCCCAACTAGGCCAAATGGTCGTTTAAATGTACTGTTCCGTGTTCTGTTTTTTTGTGTTCAATAAAGACTTTAGGATCACTAAGATTTTCAGCTAGAAGTGCGTTAAAACACACAATACCCCTTTCTCTCCGAGTTTGTGGTTAAAGCATCACATTTCATATTCAGTATAAAAGTAAATGCTTCTAGGAAAGCGGACCATAATGGGCTGTCGGGGATACTTCGCTAAGTAAGATGAATAATGATGAATGGGGAAGAGATTTATGCTCCATCGCGGCGGACTTGTTGCAGCTGGACTTTTATTTACTATTCGAATATAATATTATACTCGTACGTTAAAGAAATGAGACAATTTAGACTAAGGTACATAACAGTAAAAAAAACTGGGCAAGAGCATGTCGGACCATGTTCAGTGTAGGGTTCCGAAGCCGTTAAGTACTACAAACATAAACCACAAGTTATAACTAATTTCTATTTTACGTCAATTGGATGAACAACTCAGATGATCAACTCATTGGGTCAACTTAGATGATTATAGTAGGTATAAACACTTTAATCGCCTGTATCTCTAGAACCAATGGTGTCTACTTAGTTGTGATAGTTTTCCTTATAAATTCGTTATATCCGCTTTCACGCTTGTTTTTTTCCTGATTTTTAGTATTTGTAGCTTTGGCTGTAAAATTAGCGCTTTAAAGCTTAATATTTCGTAAACGGATCCTTTAATCGGAAAATGGTATGTTCTAATATAGCAATATTTTTGAAATACCTATTCAACGACATCCTACACTATTGGGTAGAGAAGAAAAAATTACATCTCCAAGTTCCGTGTAGGGGAGGTACACTAAAAAAAAATGTTCATGATTTTATTTTACCACTTTAATGGCGTGACTTTCATGCCAAATAACAGCTTTCAAGTACTAAGAGTCTCTGAGCTACGCTGCGGACGGACGGACGGACATGGCGAAACTATAAGGGTTCCTAGTTTGACTACGGAACCCTAAAAACTTGTCCTAAAACTGATGTAGGATTAAATCAAATGCAAAAATACATCATTAAGTTTGATTTCAATAATCGTTGTTGGATAAGCTAAAAAATAATAATGCTGATGTCCTAATTTCTGGTCTCGGAATAATAACTTATATTCTGTTCTTTTCTGTCGCACTAAATATGCAAAGAAATCCTATCTCGTCAGAGCATATTCAACCTACAACAACAAATACCCGCATATTGACCCCTTTAGTATGCGCCTTGGGCAATTTATTTCCGTAGTGAAAACAGAAAACTGTTGCTGGGCGTTTCCCATAAAAAGTACCTATAGTTAACAAGAAAAAATAACAAAGGTAATTTTTCTATTTCGTTACAAAAATTAGTGATATTTTTATATGTATACTGCTCTCATAAGCCAATAGGCGGTATTTTAAATTTTCAATTTTCAATTTCAATTATTTATTGCCCTCATAATAATACATAATACACTTACATAGGTGATATTCGTATACTATTAAATAAGCATAGCTGATTCAAACCTCACCTGTTAGTAATTGAACTTGCTACCTATACAGGGTCTTTGTCTGCGATGCCACTATTTCTCTTAAAGCAGTAATAGTTAATTTTCGTGATGTAATGGCAATATATTACCGTTGTTAATTTTACTCCTTAACTATAGGTAGTTTTTTTGGAAAACGCCCATCTAGTTATTAGCGTTTTTGTGTCTTTTCTTTTCTAGTTCCAAATTTGCTTTTTAACTCCTTCTGTTCATAAATTTTATTATTAAGTAATGTTTTGCTTATCTCGAATTTGTCTCCTCAGAGCATATTATTGTATTATCGAGTAGTGAAAATTGGTTTGTATTCCAATAAATAAAGCAAAGTGAAGACCAAAAGGGTTATGGACATTTTAGTTCTAGAGATTGCTTAAAAATATGAAATGCAGTATAACCCCTGTACCGGAAAACAAAAATGCAAAAACTGCACCTTTTGCAGTCAATTACGTTTCTCAAAGTTTAATTTCATATTATTATCACTTCCAGGGCTTGTACTGTTAGGCTGGCAACCTGTTACTAATAGACTGGTAACATCTTAGCCTACTTGTGCAAAATGTGGTTACAGAATTATAAGCAAGTATTTTTAGTGTTGTTGGTATTTCTGTAGCTCTGCCTACCCTACCCAATGAAGGCGTGATGTTATGTATGTATGCGTATTTACTAATAGACTAAGTTGACGATACGTTAGCCTTGTTGGTAGTGCCTACGAAGCTAGCGGTCCTGGGTTCAAATCTCATTAAGGGCAGATATTTGTGCGATGAGCGCGAGTATTTTTCCTGAGTTTTGGATGTTTTCTATGTATTTAAGTTATATTTTTTTATATACAAGAATGTTTATCGTTATCTAGAGCTTAGTTTGGGAGAAAGTCGAGTTGTGTGAAACTATTTCGTGAAATTTATTTGTATAAGTGTTAGAAATACCATTCAGATACAATAATACAATGTTATTGAATAATAATAATAAAAATACGCAAAGTGATATCTTGGCAAATGTCCAAACATTCCCAAGTAAGTCGTGCAACAAACACCAGAAAATTTTCAACGGAAAATCATAACTCCCATCTTTCTTCTCCAAACATGATTCCAGTGAAATTTGTCAACAGATCCTCGAATACACCTTCCAAATGAAAAAGACAGTGTACCAGTATGAAGTCCTTCTACGTATACTGCCTTTCTGCTTTGGACGCTATTAGGATCGAACCACGCCACCATTATATTGACTCGAGAACTTTGCCAACTCGGCGCGTGTCCTGAATGGTAATAGATTCTGTGGTTACAGACAGACAGAATTTTAATTCAGTATTAGAGCCAGCTGGTGGATTGAATTGTGTAAGCAAATATTGTAGGTCTCAACTATCTTATTTTTTACCTATAGTCGAAAGGTTTATACTGGTGAAGTAGAACTTGAACTCTTTACAGAAAAAAGGTGTAATATAAAGTTACCCATATGTGACCTATAAACATTTGAGTTCTCAAGACTGCAATCCTAAGACCCGTATTAATAAAGTAATCTCGCCTGTAATGGGCGTCTTAAGACGTGTCAAAAATGACAGTTTTCTGTGGCTTGACGTTTACTTTGACATATCTTGTGACAAGCATCCCAGCCAAGATGAGTTTATTTTGCGTTGCCAACCCTGAAGACTAAGATGGAATGCCTCTATGGTAGTAATTTCACCGGGTGTCTTATCCCCACACCAGACACAACAACGTGAACAATGCTTCTTGGCAGTAGGTTAAAGGATGGATGGTGATAGCGATCCGGACAGACCCTGCACAGGGTCCTACCACCACTTAAACCCGTCCTTATCCGTGTGTCTGTTTTTCCGTTTATCTATGTATGTGTGTATACGGGGTGACGTCGAAGACGTGATCGGGAATCAGTTTTTCAGACTCGGTAATTGATAGCCATATTCAAGTAATATTAGTTACATGAAACAAAAGCTATTTATTTTTTGTTAATTTTCCCTTTAATTAAATCACCAATTTAGGAAATCGTAGTTACCCTATTTTTACCCTCTATGGATCCTATTCAGACTATTTTACTTTAATGCAACTTCAGTTAAAGTGACAATTGAAGTCAGTAATTGTCAATCATTTGTTTCGTTGTTTCTATTTTTATCTTTACATCTCTTTTTGTCAAATAGGGAGACTGTTAACAATCAATTATTTAATTTTGATCATTGCGTGATTAGGTTTTTTTTTTATGTTATGGAGAAAGCACACGAGCACTCAGGCCAGGTGGCCTCACCATCACCACTACCACTCCATCACCATTACCATCAGGTGATGGTAAGTGGAATCTGAGACCCATAGACATTTGAATTCTCAAGACTATAATTCTAAGACCTCAAATGCGTTGCCAACCCTGAGGACTAAGATGTAATGCCTCTATGCTAGTAATTTCACCGGTTGTCTTATCCCCACACCGGAACACAACAATCTGATTACTACATCTAAACACCTACATACCTATATTATTAGGATCCCACTTTGATGCTTGATTGAGTCATATCACTTTTGATCACGTCTTTGAAGTCACCCTGTATGTGTGACAGTACTTTTAAAATAATGTATCTAACAAAAACATTAAGGTAAGCAACTATAAGTTGTTATACACTAGTAAACTTTTTAGCCTGATTGTGCATGTGGTAATACTGTATATTATAAAAAAGTCGTCCAACTTTGGGAATGAGGGCGTCAGAATCAGAATCAGAATCAGAATAATGTGATGAATAATCTGCGTGATGTTTGTATGTATTTAATTTATTATAGGGCTTACAAATTATTTTTATTATACCTTTTATCGTATTATTACCATACCTGGGATATCTCGGGGCATCTATAAGAAAGTGATGTAGCAAAATATATTATCGACAAAAAATATATCGATAATTAAATATTACTAATTTTTGTCCTCATTTTTGAATAAAAAAGAAATAAATTAAAACGTGTACCTATTTATATGTTATGTTAATATAAATTCAATATTTTTTTCATATTCGATGGTATTAATGTTTGCCGTCTAGATGAAAATATCCACTTTAAACTGCTAAACGTTCTATCAACGACCGCAGTGGTCAACGGGGCAATCTTGAAATATTTATAATGACTCAAAGCCAATTTCTCATTTATGTTGGTTATTGAAATTTCCTCACCTTTTATAAGGCTGTTTACTTTTTTATGGTGTCATAACCAGTATTTAATTACATCGACATCTTTTTTATCGATATCAAATCCCTAGAACTTGCCCCGCTATCCCAGGTATGATTATTACCGTTGTGAAGCCTCTTATTAACTTAAAACAGAATATAACAGAATACAAGTAATTTATTCAACGCTTACAGCATTACATTTAAAACAGATGACAACTAAAACAACTCAATAAATACTCATGTCGTTGAAATTGGGCCCCTACTCAGCATTTTGCCGCAGGAAGCCGCGGTGCTGGTTTTCTAGAACCCTGACTTAAAAAAGTAACACAAATATCTAAACCAAAAAAGAACCACACAAATATAAAAAGTCGTTACTATTAGTTCTAAATAATGTAGGCTATCATCAAAAAAAAAATGGCTTCATCGAAGTAATTTATCTTAACAATAACAGGGAACATGCATTTTTTTTTTCTTACGCTCTCTGGAAAGTGCTATGAAAGAGAGGAATAACTGTACACGCGAAATAATTGTCGAGTATTTTTTTTATAAGATATGAAGCTTTAAAAGTTCATAGTTCAGACCCCCTGCAAAAACACTCTATACAAAATCGAAGACAGGAATGACCTCACTGCTGTTGTTCCATGTTTAAAATATAAGGACCTTATAAAGAAATTTGCATTAAAATATTACGTTATTAAAATGAGGATGCCGAAAAAACAATCTATACATCAAAAAAAATCTACACATCATCTGTTTTGATTCTATATAAAATCTTAATAAACGGGTCAAAACTTAGTTAGTAGTTCCCAAATCGTATCAATGAAACTCAATTCTGATTTCCATGCATGATCTCTATTGTTTAGTAGTATTGGTCATCCGTTTTTGCGACCGAAGTTTCTTAGTGTCGCAACACTAGAACAACAGAATCGTTTTCTATTGCATGGTTACAAGCGTAGGCCAGTATTACAGTAAATAAAATTTGACAGTAGAAACAGCCGAGCAAATAAGACGATCGCAATAAAGGTAAAAACAAAGTACAATAAGAGCCCAGATCATTGAATAACGCAGCATTTTTAGGGTTCCATAGTCAAACTAGGAACCCTTATAGTTTCGCCATGTCCGTCTGTCTGTCCGCAGTCTATTGATTTTTATGTTTTCAGTACTTACCAGCTTCAAAATCCTACACTGAGCATGGTCTGACATGCTCTTGCCCGGTTGTTGACGACACGCTAGCCTAGTTGGGAGTGACCCTGCCTTCGAAGCTAGGGGTCCTGGGTTCAAATCACGGTAAGGGCAGATACCTATCTGTGTGATGAGCACGAGTAGGTATTTGTTCCTGAGTCTTGGATGTTTTCTATTCAAGTATATATTTCTCTATATAAGTAAGTTTATCGTTGTCTAGTACCCATAGTACAAGCCTAGAGCTTAGTTTGGGACTAGTTTAATTTGTGTGAGATTGTTCTGTGATAATTTATTTATTTATTTATTTACAACATGAGCCCAGGTCATTGAATAACGCAGCATTTTAGGGTTCCATAGTCAAACTAGGAACCCTTATAGTTTCGCCATGTCCATCTGTCTGAGTCTATTGATTTTTATGTTTTTAGTACTTAACGGCTTCGGAACCCTACACTAAGCATGGTCTGACATGCTCTTGCCCGGTTTTATAAAAATGATATACAAAGCCGATAAACAAAATTTAGTTCACGCCTTATCAATATTCGTAACAGAGTGCTCGAACGCGTAACGATGTTACTTTGTCTCGACGCGTTCACACGTTAAGCTGAGTGCCCACGAGAGAATTGCTAACGGTGAAGTGAGAAAACTTTACAGTTATCTGTTTTAAAGTTCAGATTTCATATTCACTTGGTTACCCTTTGTTCGCACGAAACGTTTTGCTGCTTCTTTTCATTGCGAACTGCTAAAGAATTGAATTCGCCTCTATCTAAGTGAGGACCATAGTTAGGCGCAGTTAACCATACAAACAACGAAGGTGAAAAACAATTACAATTGTATGGCTAATTTTCGTCGAACGACGGAAAAGTTTCATAGAAAATTTAGTGGCGTGAGTTAGCGTGGCCAAATTTTTGGTTCTTACCCATCTATTAGATAGAATAGCTGCTTAATGGTCCAGGAAGTTTCACCGTTGGATTCATATTCGATTACCATCAGTGGAGCTACACACTGTACCGGGAACTAGAGTCAAATAAAAATTTGTGAAGTTATTAAAATGACAGCCACTCGAGGTTTAAGTTGAGTAAAAAAGTGACTCAAGTCACACAAAACACACTTTTATTTTAAACCTTAACTATTTATTCTTCCGCTGGAGTATGGAATTGACGGATTAAAGTTCCTGGCCTATGTCAAAATGCTGTCCCGTTGCAGCATGTTAGGTGAAAAAGATGTCAGCTCACCTTGTGGTAGAAGTGGGAACTTTTCGTTTCATCAAAAAGTTTTTGCTAAACTGATTTATTTCCCAAACATATGATTTGAACAAACTGCTTTTTTCTAAAACTGTTAATATTTTAGGACCATCGTGTAGAACCAGATGGGTTAAGTTAGGTTAGTTTTATAAAAAAAAAAAAAAAACAAAATAATAATAATTTTAATTTTATAATTTTAGACGGTATGCTTCCACCTCAGCTCTCACAGGAGACTGAGGTGGTCGAGAGTCCGTCATACCCCCCCCATTTGGCTGCCCCTGGCCGGGGGGGACTCTCCGTTAAAAAAAAAAAAAAAAAGGTTGGTTTTATAAAAATCCTGAAATATTTACAGTTTCGAAATAAAGTAGTTTTGTCAAATGAATCAGTTTAGCAAAAACTTTTTGGTGAGAAGTTAACACGGTAGACTTACCAACAGCATTTCTGATACGCAATTCTCGGCAATAAAATGTAAGGAAATCCAAATGCTGACAAAAACTCTCTCGCTGTGGTGTTAATTGATTGTGCAATCAGTTAGGTATCTTAAGAACTTTCGACCTCCTATATTGAGCCTCGGAGTTTTCACCATTAAAACTCACTCAAAACAACCCCTGGCCAGGAATCAAGGCTTCAAAATAGCCTCGTTTGTATGAATAACTCACTCTGACCCGTATTATTTGACCGCGAGAGTTTGGGTCTCCTCATTTCAGATTTGATGTTACTTTGTCTCGGTGTGTCCACACGTAGCCCAGAGTGCCCGAAAGTTGCCAACTACAAAGTGAGAAAACTTTGAAGTGATCTGTTTTAGTGTTTAGATTGCATCAATGTTGACTTTTTATTCGAATAGTTTGGGTTCTTTCGCTTCCTATATTTTGAACTGCTAAATACGCAGTGATTGCGGTTCTAAAAATGTTTTTATGTTATATTTGCATACATAACACACGCCTTCATTCCCAGAGTGGGGTAGGCAGAGTTACATAAACACCAACAACTCTAAAAATACTTGTTTATAATTCTTTAGGCACATTTTGCACGATCAGGCCAAGAAGTTTACTAGTGTATTAGTGACAGGTTGCAAGGCCATCGCCTAACAGTACTAAAAGCCCTTATTCCCTTAGTCGCCTCTCTTTTTTTATTTAGGAGATGACCCAGGAACATATAAAGAGTGCAACATATTTATTGAATTGGTACTATAGATACATATGCTTCCCAGAACGTATATCACTATGAACACCAGAAATACTAAAGTAAAAAAACAGCATGCAAAGCACTTTCTTTTCTTTCTTTTTGCTTTTTTTGTTATGGTCTTTTTGGTTAGTTTTTGTTTTTTGGGTGCTCTAAATAAATTTGTACACCTGTTTACTCGATGCACAATTTTTCTAAATCTCTCAAGGGTTAGCTGGAAGAGATCCCTTAAAGGGATAAGTTTGCCTTTGTACATCTTTTTATTTTTATTCATTGTATTGTTTTGGTTTTTCTTTTGTATAATAAAGTGTTTACATACATACATACACTTAAGTGAGAATTAATAATAATATTAGAAATAAAAACGACATCCATGGGAAGACATGTATGTTTATATTGTATGTTATTCTGTATTATTTATTGGAGATAATTTATTAGAATATACCTTTATTTCAGGAAACAAGGCTCCTAATATATACGCTCCTATATATCTTACAGAGTTACATACATATTAATGTAAAACTAAAAACTTGCATAACTATTTAAATAATTTCGCGGTGTCAGCTAATTGCCAAAATTGCCAAAACATGACAACCTCTGGGCCATAATTCCTCCTTTAAATAGATCAAATGAAGACACTTAATAAACAATATTTATACAGCTGTACAGGTTATTATTTTATTTCAACTTTGTTTCTCACAATATAATTTTACAAAAACATTTGAAAATAAATTACTGTCATTAATTAAATCGATAAAAAAACGTATTCTCGAAACGTCACTGTATAATATTCTAACACAAGTTATTGTCAAAGAACGATGATAAAATAGTTTTTGTGAACGAAACCTAAGACTTTTGAATTGCCTGAATGGAAGTTGGCACATAAACATGATATATCACGGTCTGCCCTCGCATATTGAATGTTGCCATTTCTTCACGAGAAAAAGTAGCAAAAGTTGGAAATGCTGGCATCTTATTGATATCATTGGTAAACGGGGTCGGGGTGAAATGGAGGCTTAAAAAGGCTTAAAACCCTGTTTTGGAGTTGATAAAAGCAAGAGGTGCTAGATAAGGTTATACAAACATAAAAAGTGAGAAAAGTCGCGTAGATATTTTACGATATAAAAAAATCGGCCAAGAGCATGTCGGACCATGCTCAGTGTAGGGTTCCAAAGCCATTAAGTACTACAAACATAAAAATCAACAAGTAATAACTAATTTTTTATTTAAAGTCATTTGGTGCCGTGTTAGATGATTTTAGTAGGTATAAAAACAAAGTGTATCTCAAGAACTAATGATGTCTTATTAGTCGTAATAGTTTTTCATTAAAATTCGTTAAATGCTCTTTCATTTAAGATTTTTTTCAGATTTTTAGTATTTGTAGTTTTGGATGTAGGGTGGGGGGTCACTTGAGTCTAAAAAAAATTAGCGATTATAAGCTTAATATTTCATAAACCGATTACTTAATCGAAAAACTGTTTGAGTAAACCCATAATATTTTTGAAGGACCTATCCAACGACATCCCACACTATAGGGTAGACGAGAGAAAAAAATACATCCCTACGTAAGGGAGGTTCCCTAAAGAAAATTGTTTTCACATTTTATTGTACCACTTTGTTGGCGTGACTAATATGTATATTTATACTAAATAAAAACGAGATCCATTGGAAGACATGGAATGGCATTATTTTATGTTATTTTGTATTATTTATTGGAGAGAATTTATTAGAATATACCTTTATTTCAGGCAACAAGGCTCCTATTTACAAATATCTTACAGAGTAACATACAGCATAGTATGTAGTGCTTTCTAGTGCTAAGAGTCTCTTTGCTAGGCTGCGGACGGACGGACGGACATGGCGAAACTATAAGAGTTCCTAGTTTGACTACGGAACCATAAAAATGAGAAATATTCAATTTCTACACTTATTAAAAGCAATTCAGTTCAGATCGCCAGTTAATTTGTCGTTATCCTCGCTTCGCTCGTCCTCGGATTCAATATGCTATAAAAACTTTTAACATTGCAGTCTTGGACGACGTAGTAAATAAGGAATTTATTTAATAAAAATCCATCTTTCCATTTTAATCACTTACTCGTTGTTTCATAATAAAACATACCTCTCCTCTTAAATAAATAATCTTGTTTCACATCTGCTTGTTTTTCCGAACCATATTCCCGTCGTAACGAAAAGGTTTCAATATTCAAGTAATTCAGGCCGTACTCTCAATGATTCCCTTCAAAATAATTTTGTAAGGCTCTCATTAATATTCAAAAGCTGTTCGTAACCTAAATAAAGAAATTAGAGGGAACATCCCAACAAAAGGGGAAATGGATTCAAGGAATATTTTCAATGGTTAATTTTTTTATGAAGCCCATTGTCATTTTAACTCTTTGCAAGTGACTTAGAAATAATTAGCTAATATCCACCTCTACAAGAGCGTTGGCATCCTTTTATGTAAGCAATATTTTATGATTTAATTTTCATTTGGTTTTGATCCTACCATTAGCGAAATGTTAGCATAATAATTCCGAATAAGGATTAAATTTAAAGACAGCCAGTTTGGTGCGTATGTGGCGTGGAGAACTTGGCAAACAAGCAAGACACCTCAAATAAAGGTACCTTTGGAGGCAGGTAAACAAATACTGAACAGTATCAGGCCACTAGTGTCGCGACTGAAGAGTTTCACCGAACTTTAGGACGACCTTCCTTAACTCTAAAATAAGGCCTACAAGAATTATTGTAATTTTCTAACGTTTGTAACGTAACGTAATACTATTGTAGGTAAATCGTAGATGTTTTGTACATTATTGTTTTCTATTTAATAAAATACAAGCCTAGAGATTAGTTTGGGATTAAACGAGTGTAAGATCGTCCCCTGAAATTTGTTTATTAAAACTTATAGAGATATTTCAAGAATTAAAATGTAAATAGCCAGTGTTTTGTCTAATATTCAAGTCAAATTATTAAGTCAGCCATAACTTTGCTTAACTACAATAAACGAATCTTATGAGGGTGTTTATTTTAATATGGTAAAACATCATTTTGTTAAACCACTTTTTGTATAAAAAGACAAATGATAGCACTTACCTTATGAAACGAAAGGTGAAAATGGCCGACATTTTCGGCCAAACGACTAAATTCCCGACCAAACGCCAATAGTGTCGTAGCGTGTAAACAATACCGCCACATAGCTTTGTTTGTCGCTAGCGACCTTGGAACTTGTTAAGGAGGATGAGCAGAGTCACTGCAAACAGAACCGAGGGCTTTAGGGCTAACCGCTCACGTTGACTCAGTTTTTCTAACGTTTACTTGGTGAATAAATGTAAAATACCTTGTCACCTCTAATTATTTTCTAACTTGAAGCCCATCACTCGGTGTCTATTCGTCAAAGGCTTATTGCTCATTAATGAAAAGTTCGTGTCGCTAACAGAAAAATATAAGTATGTTTTCTATTGTAAGGTACGTATCAAAACATGATTTGAAGTTTACAAGTACCATGATAATCGACGTAAAATATTCAAAGGAAAAATATTTCCAGATCAAATATTTTCCGAAATTAACTTTAATGATGATAATACTTAACATAAAAGGCCACGACCAAATGCTGCGAGAACGAGAGATTATTGCAGTTATTTCCAACTTTACCAATTAATTCTTTGGGATTCGCAAGTTTGCGATTTTTGGCGTAAAATACTTTGCGTATTATGTTCTAGAATAGTTCGTGTCTAAGCTTATTGACGTTTACTTTATTCACAAAATTGTTTTACTTTTTATGCATGAAATAAATATGAATTAACATTAAATATTACAGGACATTCTCACACAAATTGACATAACCCCAAACTAAGCTTTAGGCTTGTACTATCTAAAATAAACAACGTTAAACATACATAAAGTCATACAGAAATAATAATTTAAATATTTATTGTATATTTGATTCGTGCTCATTACACATGCCTATTCAAAATTACGAGAACCCAGGACCGCGATATTCCGGCGGTTGTCTAACGATTCGTGTAACAATTTTCTGTAAGTATTGGGTTCTGTATAATTTCAGTTTGTCTAAAATCACTCATTTATAACTATTCACTCCGCGTTATAATCGTTTAATCATCACTGATCATTCCCCTGATCAGTCCATTATATCAATTTATATAGTGCTCATATTGCGGTCCCAATGGAAGACCAGCGCTGGCTTTACGGCACAATTTCTCTGTCTTGTTCTCTTCGTGGGTCAATCAACTTTTTTACCCACACTTTTATTTTACCAGATTTCAACAAACATGTTTGTTTTTAAATATAATCTCGGTGCTTATTTTCATTTTTAATGATGTATTTTATTTACTAGTTTACCAATCTATCTTTCTCAAGTATCTACCCATATCTTTATATCTAAAATGTGTGAAAATTGGGTAATTACGTGTCTACTGAGTTACAGTACCGTCCGCGAATTTGTATGATAAATAGTGAATTGTCAACTGAGTTACCACATTTTTATCATATAAACTTTTAAACAATACATTATAATGTGAATTATGATATGGGTTAATGTTATTACTGCAATTTAAAAATAATTTCACTTACAATAAGTCCCCAGATTGTTTTTTATTTATTAAAATTTGAACGGTGGACAACGGACAGAAATGTGTGGGTCGAAAAGTTGATTGACCCTTGTATCTATGTAATGTAATTTTGTATTGTTGCGAATACATTTCTCTTTATCTTTATATTATTATTGCCTAATTGTCAATTTGTCTAAGTATGTAAATAGTACTCGTGTTTCTAGAACCTCTCAATGTTCATGTCATTTATTAATTTTAGGGAATTAGATTCTGCCCTCATGCTTGGATAGTCAAAATTCACAAGTGAACCTAACGCTCCTTCCGTTTCGGTCATTGTTGCACCTAATTTGTACTTGTCGTTTACTCCGACTACACAGGCATATAAATATTATACTAAACAAGAATAATTATAGGTAACATGATCATTCGGAAAAAAATTGAGAATAATATAGAATTAATAATAAAAATAATAATAATATCACAGGACAATGTCACACAAATTGACCTAGACCCAAACTAAGCTCTAGGCTTGTACTATGGGAACTAGACAACGATAAACATACTTATGTAGAGAAATATATACTTAAATACATAGAAAACATTCAAGACTCAGGAAAAAATACTCGTGCTTATTAAACAAATATCTGCTCTTACTGGGATTTGAACCCAGGACCCCTAGCTTCGAAGGCAGGGTCACTACCAACGATGCTAGCGTGACGTCTAATTATACAAAACATCCATAAAATTAAACGTATTTCGATCAATTGACTATTAAGTATATAAAATAAAAAACTTGTAAAGTTATGTTAGAGGAAAAGTTAAAATTATGCGTATCGTTGATAGGCAAAGCGAAATTAGCCAAAAAGTTGTAATGTCATACACGGGAACACTCTTCCTAGGCATAGTTGCTACCGAATAACTGTGTCATTGTACACTTGTAAGCTCCAAAGTTTCCTTTGTTACCATCATGCATAAATTTAACATCGAATTTTCCATGAAACAGGTTGTCTCCATCTCGAATTATAAAGTCAGACAATTGTAATAAAACTTGGCCAAAGCTTCAGCTTTACGCGTTCCGACGTCGTATAGTTACCGCTACCAACTTTGTCTTAATGAATTCCTTCGTCAGAATTAAAAGCTTATAAATTGAGTGGTTTGACGCAGGGCTATCTCAAGTTCCAGGGACGGGTTACATTTAGTTACGGAGGGTAAAGAAAAACAAAGGAGCGTACTTATCTCGCGGGGTTAGGTGCGTTTTACTTAATTAAAATGTAGAGGGACGCCCTTTGAAATATGAGATCGAGTTCCCCTTAAAGGATTAAGTTTGAACTATAATTTGAATTGCAGCAGTTTGTTTTTTATTAGTGAGTTGTAAATCGGGTTAAATCTAGGTTAACAGCGAGATGGCGACTGTTAGGATTTTATAATAAAAGTAGGTACAATATTTATCATTAACTTATACAACTAATGTGTTGGTAAAAAATAAAACTATTTCCATAATTAATATCGCTTACATAGTAATCCCTGTGTCAGTTACCTCTTCACGCTTAAACTGCTAAACCGATTTAGATGAAATTTAGTATAGAGATAGTTTGAGTCCAGGGGAAGGACATAGGCTAGTTTTTATCCCAGAAAATTGTAAAAAAATCGCCTCAGTTAGTAACGTTTTATTTGTATATTACGTTTCATGCTGTATTTGTATGTGGTGTTCATTAAAGAATATTTGTATTGTATTGTATAGTATTGTATTGTACTGTTCCCAAAAAATAAATAAATAAATATAAATATAATATCACGGGACAATGTCACACAAATTGACCTAGTCCCAAACTAAGCTCTAGGCTTGTGCTATGGGTACTAGACAACGATAAACTTACTTATATAGAGAAATATATACTTAAATACATAGAAAACATCCAAGACTCAGGAACAAATACTCGTGCTCATCACACAAATATCTGCCCTTACCGGGATTTGAATCCAGGACCCCTAGCTTCGAAGGCAGGGTCACTCCCAACTAGGCTAGCGTGTCGTCAAGTAGCGGTAAACGACATCTATTACGATGGAGTCGCGGGCAAAAGCTAGTAATGTTATAAATACGAAAGTAACTCTGTCTGGCTGTTATGCTTTCACGGCGAAACCGATTTCGATGAAATTTGGTATGGATATAGCTTAAGCCCCCATGAAAAGACATAACCCGCGATAAAAGACTTGGGCAACAGCTAGTCTACAATAATTTAATGGTAGATTGTTAACTAATGGATAAAAGTTATCAATTACATTCCGAGATACTTAGGCTAGACGAGACTGGCTCTGAAGTAAGCCAATAAGTTAAAAAATATATTAAAAAAATAATATAATAATTAATCACACAAATTGACTTAGTACCAAACTAAGCTCCAGGCTTGTACCTACTACCTATATATGGGTACTAGACAACTATAAACCTACTAATATAGAGAAATACATACTTAAATACATTGGACATCTAAGATTCAGGAACAAATATTATTCGCGCTCATCACACAAATATCTGCTCTTATCGGGATTTGAAACCAGGACCGCTGGCTTCGGAGGCAGGGTCACTCTCAACAAGACTTACGTGTCGAGTGTGTGTGGGTTGAGGGTATAATTAATACTGTACCCGAGTTAAACACACTTTTTTTTATTTTGTCTCGAATTCAATTTGTCGTAAATAACATTGTAACTACAGAAGTTATAAGTGTAATTTTACTTGTGACACCATTTTAAAATGAGTTTAATATAATTTTCTGTTCTAAACATCATTTTCGGGACAAGCTTTGGTTGCCAAATGTACTTTTTACAGAGCCGTTATCTGCTTACCAAGATCACACTAATGTCCCAAGACGGTGAGTCCACGTTAAGCATAGCAGAGATTTTGTTGGCACCTTCCAACTCCATCATCAACTCTTAAATACCATAATATTGCAATGGCGTCGGGTTACATTTTGTAAATAGTTCAAATTTTAGCCCAGTTTATAACAGAAAGTGGTTCAAAATTGACTTGCTATATTTGAAACGGATAACTTACAAACATACGTACGAACAGTTACTAAAGAGTGATTTTTAATGGCTGGTTAAAGGGAACACATTTTGCACATATACTTGTGCAAAATGTGGTTACAGAATTATAAACAAGTCCTTTTAGAGTTGTTAGTATTTCTGTAGCTCTGCCTACCCCAGTTTGGGATTGAAGGCGTGATGCTATACTATGTATGTAAGTATGGTTATAGGATTTGTCCATGTTCTAAAAACAAGTCAAAAATGGCTGAGTGTTTGACCAATTCTTTTTCAAAACTACTATCCTCCCTAATGATGGAAATTCCATTTTAATCCCGCTATTGACGTATGGAACTTTTTTGTTTCCAAACAGGAGAAGTGTAAAAATATTTTTTTTAAATGATTCGTCGAGTTTTCTTTTTTACTAAAAGAAAATAACGCTTGATGCTATCACGTATTTCACACTAGATACGGGACAAATTGTACGCAATTTTAGACCAAAAGCCAATTTTAAACCAGAGAAGTGGTGCACAGTTTTCTAATAAATGAATCAAAGTCCGACTCAAACTACTAGCGAACAAGCACCGTAAGCGCTCAAGTTCACACTGCAGCTCAAGTTGAGAAACTCAAGACACAGACATCACTCAAGCCGCCGCACACACTGTACAAAGAACTACAGCAGAAGTTTTTTTGTAACTATTTACTATAAATAACAATTCATTTCTTACATTAAGACGCGCTTCGGAAACTTGTGAGTTGGCCTGAGTGCTTGTGTGCCATCTCCTTGATTTTATGTATGTACCTACGTGTTTTATTTCATTACTTTTTATGCTATGTAAGGTTAAATCTCATGACACCTCGTTTACAAAATTGGGTAAATATTAGTTTTGTTTTATTTACTTTCTTTTTAGACAAGGCAGACGTTCGCACAGGCTAGATCTCAGACCCATAGACGTCTGCATTCAAGGGTAACCCATCATTAATCGAATTTCATTTCATCGATAGTGTCATTTAATTTCATTAAACATCGTTTCCTGCTGAATTACAATCACGCATAATAGTTAACATACATACATAACGTCACGTCTTCATTCTCAGATTGGGAAGAGGCAGAACTACTGAATTACCAATTGTAGAAAAACCTGTTAATAATTCTGTAATCACATCAGCTAAGATGTCCACCATCGTCTAACAGTACTACAAGCCCTTAGTCGCCTCTTACGACATCGGGTCCACGGGAAGACATGAATTGGCACTAATCACTATTCTAATCAACAACCACACGCATAAAATAGCTATCATAGCACAACCCGCAAAACAAGCAAAAACTGTTTATTGGATGACCAAGTTTAGGTCCACATTACCGTGTTACCATATCCTTTATCCTACTGCCGTTCACGCAGTGTTCGTATTTCAGTGTTCTGATGTGGAGTTGACCCTTTGAGTACACTGATGCATCGTTTCATTAATATCTGGTCAGTCTGCATTAATTGCTAAGACCTCTACATAATGTCCATTTTGTGCATAAAACAATGAAGCCTGCACTGACCATGTTACACGATCAGCACCGATGATACACATGTGTGCTCAAATCACATGGAAATTTCTATATGGTGGCATCGAATGCATTAAGTAGCCGTTGAGGCGTGAATTTCTATTTCGACCACATTCTCTGAATTTGGTTGGTTAGCTTAACTGTATGATTGAATGATTGATATTTCGTTATTCATAGTTTTGGGGTCATGTTTGATTTGTGAATCATTGTGGTTTTTATTTGATATAGCTCCTTTAACCCACTGCCAAGCAGCAGTGTTTGCATTAGTGTGGAGATGAGACAACCGGTAAAATTACTGGCATAGAGAAATTGAAGTCTTAAGATTACAGTCTTGTGATTGTTGTCCTAATGTCTTGAAATGGTTAAGTTAACTCAGGCGTGTTTCTTGCTAGGTTTTGGAGTTTTCGTAACTGTAAAGCTAAGTAAGTGAAGGCTGCATTCTATGGGTACATATGTAAATAAGACATGCAAAAAATAAGCATTTTTAGACTTATGCGGGTTTGCTGCTTGGTTGGCTCACCCAATGTGTCCAGTCGAGTTCAAAGATATGTAATCACCTCACAAAAACCATTACAGAATACCTACACATTCGCGCGGAAACATCCCCAAATATCTAGGACACCCCTTCCAGGCTTCCACAGATACTAAATAAGTCCACTGGCGCATTCTCAACTACGCCAGGGTCACCAACTTTACAAAATTCATGTAATGGCGCACGCCACGTCCACGGTTCGGAACTTCGATGAATAATAAAACGCCAAGTTTCCGTGATTTATATTCTTGACGGACTTTGCCGTTAGGCGTTGTCACTTCACTTGTTTTGTGAGGAGCTTGAGTGTCAGCGGTGACTGCTGACAGACTTTGACACATAATATTATGTGTCACCGTATATTATATATAAGCTTCTTTTGTGACACTCTTAGACTGAAGCAAACGGGGAAGACGTGTTGTCGCCGTATAAAACACTAGAATAAAACGTGACGCGACACCTACATTAAATACATACACTACGGAGCAATAGAGTTAAATTTGATGGTAAAAATCGTTGCGTAAGTGAGACGGCAATATATCTCGCAACAACGACACGAAAGATGACAGGACGCGTATATGCCATCGTGTGACTCGCATAAACTTTATGTTACGCTATCACGCTCAAACACGTGTTGACTGCTCTGTGGCGGCCGGACAACTGACTCGGATTAGGCGCTAAGCGCCTATATTGAGTCTCTAAAGCCCGCGCGCCTGGTCTTATATTTTCGTCTTTTTGTTTTCATGTAAGGTGACACTGTGGAGCGATAACCTATTGACAATAGGGAACATGCATATTTTTTCATCTTACGCTCTCTGGAAAGTGCTATGAAAGAGAAGAATAACTGTATTCGCGAAAAAATATAGCTTTAAAAAGTCATAGTTCAGACCCCCTGCAAAAACACTCCATACAGAATCGACGACAGGAATGACGCCACAGCTGTTGTTCCGTATTTGAGATATATGGACCATTATAAGAGAGTGACCACACCGACACGTAAAATACGGTGACGTAGCGTAAACAAAAGAATGGGTCATACTAAATACATGGCGCTAATTTTGACGGACCGTAATTTACACACCATTAAACTCCGGTGTGGTCGCTCCCTTAAGAAAAATGCATTTATTTCAGAACTAAAATATTACGTAAAATAAATGATGATGCTGAAAAAAACAATATTAACCTTAAAAGAAATTTTAAAATTTTACCAAATTTTGATTCTATATAAAATCTTTATAGACGGTTCAAATCTTACTTTATTGCGTTTTAAATGTTTTTTTTTTATTTTTATTGTCTCCTAAGTCGTATCAATGAAACTCAATTCTGTTTTTCATGCATATTCTCTATTCACAACAGGGGCATTTTCCCTCTTGATAAAACCATATTAGTATAACATGCGTCCGTTTTGTTTCCGGGTTAGAATGGTGCCACTCCATGTCTTCCCGTGGATGTCGTAAGAGGCGACTAAGGGAATAAAGGCTTGTAGTACTGTTAGGCGATGGGCTTGCAACCTGTCACTAATACACTGGTAAACATCTTAGCCTGATTTTGCAAAATGTGGTTATAGAATTATCAACAAGTTTTTTTAGAGTTGTTGGTAATTCTGTAGCTCTGCCTACCCCACTTTGGAAATGAAGGCGTGATGTTATGTATGTATGTAGTATAACATGTTAGTGTATTGTCAACGTTATGATGTCTCTTGTTTATTTGACAATAATAGCGATCAAGTTAAAAACAATTCCCCTAATCTAACCTTAATGCGATAATCTTTCCCAAACCGATCCTTACAGCAAGACTCGTACCTATGCTAAATCATTCACGGCACACTGTCCAATTGTGGAATGAGCTTGCACCACGCTTGAGGCAATGTAGAACTGACGGTTCATTGAAGAAAAGTTAAAGAAGTTATGGCTAAATCAACAAGATGTGTCAAGTGTTGATTCTTAGCTCTGTTGTAGGTTTTAATGGCTGTTTACGTGTTATTTGGTTGTATATTAGTATAGGTAATTGTTTATGCGCATTGTCATAAACACTAAGGTTTTTTCCGAGTAGAAAAGAGCTCTTGCAAGGGTTAATACCCTTAATTTGATAGTGTCTAATATACTGGACATACATGTTCACTTATTGTATTTTTTTAATTGACCATTTTTTATGCTGGTTCAAAATTAAATAGGGTTTGAATTCACGACTTTTTTTCATTTTTGCCAATTTAAGCGTTTAAATAATTTATTTGTCAATTATTGTTATTTTTTTTACAAAACTCAGAATTATTGGTAAATGTTCAAAAACATTTTACAAGTCAATCGAAAACTTGTCATTCAGTTGCAATTGTAATAATGGAAGAATTTTGTTTGGAATTTGGGCAGTCTGGGTACAGAAGCTAATTAAGACACCGGTAGTATCAATAAGAGACCTTTTTATAATAACGTGTTGGTGTATATACATGTTAGTTTGTCACTGAGCCAAGCAATATGCGTTTATGATGCAGTTAACTATTGTGTTACTACTCGTATACAAGACTGAAGATGGCCAATTACCATACTACACTTACATTAAATGTGAAATTTACAAATAAGCTAATTTATAATGCTAGTTACACAGTCACAGTTTTTTAAATGTTTAGTGTGTGGGGTCAATGATCCTGGACTACAGCGGCTTAGACGATGTTCAACATCGAGGAGTTCACTAAGAACTCCTCGATGCTGTAACATCGCCTAAACCTGGTTAATCATACACGATTTAAGCGAGATTTATTGATAGTTGTTACGAAATTATTTATAGTAAACTATTAGGGAATAAACCATAAATTCTTACTTCATGTAATTATAAAATAGCCGTAACTATGAATCATGAATTCATGAACTGACATTATTTTAAACAGACCCGGGGTTACTTAATAGACGTGTCAAATAAATAAAAGTAGGGATTTACTTTTAAGGACTCTCTCGTTTTAGTTATCAGAGCATTTGAACATCAAAATTTGATTTTATTTAAATATATATTTTCTAGTTTAATCAAAAAAAATTGTAGATAAATTAATGTAATTAAAATAATGAAAAATCTTAAAAAACAAACGTTGAAGGGTAAAAAAACGTTACCGCATTTTATTCGGAAATTTCCAGCCTCACAATTTTCTTAACGATTCTGAAATGCGATATAAGTCTCAAACGCTATGAAAAAACGGAGTGTGATCTCGCTGTCACGAGGTATAAAATGTTAGAATAAATAGAAGGAATCATATAAAGATTCGAGCATTTCATTCCCAAGTAGGTTTTATGACAATTAGTAAACTGACGGGGAGCGGCGCGCGCCCGTTCGCATCAAATATTCAGGATACAAGGAGACGCTTGTGTGTAGAGACGGCCATTTTGTATTTAGGTTTTCCGATGTTTTTGAAAATATTGTGCAAATTTTGAATTTTCTCTACTGGCAATTTCTTTTATTAGATCTTTAAAACTACGCAACGGATTTTGGTGCGGTTTTAATAGGTAGAGTGATTCAAAAGGAAGGTTTATACGTATAATACTTTAACCCGGAGCGTAGCGAGGGCAAGTCGCTATAATTGGATCTACTGAACCGATTTACATTAAATTTGGTATGGAGATAACTAAGGTCCTGGGGACTATAAGAAACTTTTTATCCCGGAAAATTGAAATAGTTACTGAAGGGTTAGCGATAAAAGAGGTATGTGACATATGTACCGGGTGTACAATCCAAATTGGTCAGTATGGGGAAGTCGGAAACTATGAGAGATCGCTATCTAAATCTAAAATTGACGTCATGGTTCCTAAGAACAGATCTCGCTATCTCTCATAGTTTCCGACTTCACCATACAGACCCATTTGGATTGTACACCCGGTATACTATCAAATTTTCATTTACTAGTGTCATCTACAACATACACCCGAGTAGAGCTCGGTCGCCAGGTACTAATAAAAGAAAAAACTGACTGGCTTTCTATAAGGAATGACAATTGTCACAGATGACATTAAACAATACATTAGAGACATTAGAGCCATTCCATCCCAATCCTTAAATTACAGTCTTAATATTAAATTATTACGATTGCAAATCGATGAGACAATTTCTATCTTCCTTTGCACTCGGTTGCCTTCTCTATACCGTCCAATTTTTGTACTATTTCCAACTAGCAACCACAAAATTATTTATTCCCAAGCTTAAGAATATATTCCGAATATATCAATCAATACTCAAAATACCCACATTGAATGCTTAGTAACGAGCGGAATCATATTCGCATGCATTCTGCATTCAATCTCGCATCGAATACCGAATTCAATTCTCGGTATCGTCGAATGCTCGCCCCATCTCTATTTTACGAGGATCATTTGCCGAAATGAGAATTTAAGCGGCGTACAAATCGACTGTTTACTTCTTAAAACTCTTATACAACTTGCGCATGGCACTCCTAAATCAACCGTAATATGAAACACTTGTGTTCAAGTTTCCTTGTGTTGTAATAGTGACTTAAGAGGTTTAAGTTTTGTGAAAGCATAAATGTACCAAGATGTCAGGGAAGTGCACGAAGTGACGTCATAAAGAGTTGCTAAAATATAGCTGTTGAGCGGCACTCGTTGAGAATGACAGAGTGTGTTTATGTCTGTTTTTATATCGTTCTGCTGATAAAGACGCCAAGGTACTACGCGAAGTTTATTTCAAGAAAATGTATTTAATGCTTCTGCATGCGACTTCGATTGCATAAAATGAGTTACTTGATATTACACAGGAAAAATGTTTTTTTTATTACGATTAAAGGAATTCTATGTGTTAATCCAGGATAGAGCTATTGCCTTTCCAAATTTCAACCTAATTCGTTCAGCCGTTTCAGCGTGCAGTAGTAACAAAGATACTAACCCACACACATGCATAAACTTTGGCCATTACAATAAGCCCACCATACTACAAACAAGGAGATTTTTGAGATTGGGAATTTGAATCTACCAACAAGGAAATAAGGTTCAATTACCTTTGCGTTAGAATGCCAATTTCAATTTAAAAAAATAATAAAAATGAACTTTATACTTATTAAAATATAGTTTAAACTAGATTGCTTTGACTATGTACCTCTTATGGCACACTGGGTCTCAAGGATAATTATTCTACAAAAAGATTTTGCCCCGAGCGTGCAGTGGTGCCATTACTTTTATCGTGTTTTCTTATAAACTAAAGCAATATCTTGAAATCGAAAAATGGATTTTTGTTGTGAAAAAGAAGGCATATAGCACATGTGATCAAGTTGAATGACCTTTATTCTTCGTGTAGTCAAGTAAATGGAAAAAGGTGGATACTTTTTTCCGCTAAGTTACTCACTCATAGATCATTAATAAATTATGTTATATACTCTAAATGTTCTGTTCGTTTGTACAATAAAGCCAATCTTCGATTTCAAGACAATACTCTAGTTTATGAACAAACATAATAATTAGTAATGAAAATGCCACTGGACGCTCAGTGGAGTCTTAAATGTCTCTTTGATGTTTTATTTATCTTACAGAATAAGGATAGTAATAGGGATAACCTACCGCTAAGCTTTCCCTATTATACCTAGTAAAACCATATTGCTTTTGACTTGTTGTTTTATTGTCAACATTACGATAGCTTTTATTTTCTTGACAATAATGGGGGCCAAGTTACAAAACAATTATGATAACAATGTCAAAGGCGTAATGGCGTGGTAAAATTGAGCCTCAGCAGAGCTATCATTTTTGTGTTCCGCTGTGGGACTAATCCCACGGAATGCCTAGTAATTTGACCGGTTGTCTAAACAACTGGTGAAATTACTAGGCATTCCAGTCTTGATATTGTAGTCATGAGAATGCAAACAATCTAAGTTAGAGATCCTTCTTACTATCAGGTGGCCTGTGTGTTGCTCCATATCATTAAAAACACTACTCTTTTAGCTACACAAGCCATCTTGTCTATTTCCAATCAAGCGAGGGACTAAATGGACCACGCTGGGGTGAAAGCACTAGATATTAATGAAAAACTACCCCAAGCCGACATTTCTGATAGTAAAAGAGTAAACATGAAGCGAAGAGAACAACTTTTTAATGACCAAGGAAAACCGACGTAAAGGAATTTCAAAGTTGAATAGTGCCAGTATCAAAATGAATATTATTATGTGCTTCTGTACCTACTGTAAAATTCTAAGTGTGTTTTTCACTTTAATATTAAGATGGACATTATATAGGTACCTATACTAAACCCTATGTATGTTTATAAAAAAATATAGCAAAACCAATAAAATTTGAAGACTATATTATTAATTTTAGTTTATATTCCAAATTTATAAGTTTATATCCATGTTCTTTGCTTTGTTTTCTTTCTTTTTCTGTGCACCACTTTGTTAGTTACTGTATGATTATTTGGTAGACTGGTAGAGAATTCCAGTAGGCATTATGTCGACCATTTGTGCTATTTTTTGGTGCTTTAAAAATTCAATTTATAAATACTTAATTAAAACAGGACTTAATCGCATAAAAAAACAATATTTTATCGTTCTAATAACGTGATAACTATTAAATAGATAACAACCCCAAATATAATAACGAGCCCTAAGTTCAGTGCTGATATCTCTTCAATGGCTAATGTGCTGATTTTCATGAAAACTACCTTAGAACCTAGCTATTAAACTAGCTTTCTTAATAAATCCGCATTCATATCGGTCCATCTATTTAGGAGAACATCACGCCTTCATTCCCAGAGTTGGGTAAGCAGAGCAACAGAAATAACTTTTTAATTTCTTGATAATTTATGTAACCACTTTTTGCACAATCAGGCTAAGATGTTTACCAGTGTATTAGTGACAGATTGCAATCCCATCGCCTAACAGTACTACAAGCCTTTATGTCCTCGCCTCTAAAAACATCCAAGGGAAGACATATAACTTGTGCATATTACTCTTTTATGAATGCATTACGCTTTCATTCCCAGAGTTGGGCAGGCAGAGCTACAGAAATAATAACAACTCTAAAAAAACCTTTTTGACAATTATGTAACCACATTTTGCACAATCAGGCTAAGATGTTTACCAGTGTATTAGTGACAGGTATCGTTGCAAGCCCATCGCCTACAAGCCCTTACTCCCTTACGGACGAACCCTATATTCAAACCGCGGATAGATAAGGCTTACTTCGGGTTGAAATTTGACATTTGCCAATACAAAATGTGTCAAATTTTAATTCGAAGTAAAGTTATCTGTCCGCGGTTAGAATATAGGGTTCGGCCGTTAGTCTGTCTCCCTTACCCTTTTACGTCGGTAGTTAAAATGTATTTTATTTGTTTGGCCCGTAGCGGGACCTTGAATCAGGTCTGATTTGCAAGCTAAGCAGCGGAAGTAAACAAAAATGCATTTAACATATTAGTGCGGGCACTCAGCGCTAATTGTTGGCCGGGAACCAGCACTTGCTGGACTAGTTGGATTACTGTTATCTGGAACTTTGCTTTTTGCTCCCAGTTTTTACACGTTCCGTGCCCAGAACTCAATAAGAAGAGCAATTTGTACATTAATTTGTAAACTTGGCAGTATACGCGTGAAATATGAAAAGAAATACAAAAGGAAGCGTACTTTATACGTAATATAGGAAAGTTAAATAGAAACGAAACGAGTTAAATCTCTAATATATACAATTCTCGTGTCACGGTGTACGTTATTGAACTCCTCTGAAACGGCTCGACCGATTCTTATGAAATTTGGTGAGAATCGGCCAATATCTATTTTTCATACCCCAAAGTGACATAAAAAAAAAACGCAGCGGGCGAAGCCGCTGGCGGGTCGCTAGTAGTATATGTATAATCTCTTATATACTACTAGCGACCCACGTATGTACAAAGGCGAACCTATCCCTTTAAGGGATCTCTTCCAGTTAACGTTTGAGCGATTAAGAGAGAAATAAAACAGCGGATGGCTGAACGTACAACAATTAAAGAGACAGAGGATAAAGATAAAAATAGCTTTCAAATCTCTAAAATAAATAAAATATTGCAAATTTTACCAAGTAATAATACCTAGTAAAAAGGAAACTAAAAAAATGGTTTAGTTAGTCGTCTGTACAATTTATATAACTTTAAAAATAAATAAACCTCTCATCACGTTGACTAAAACGGGTTAAAAAGAGAGCTTTCAGGCTTGGCTTCCTCCGAAGCATTCGAGTATTAATTAATACATTTAACCCCCAAAAAGGGGGTTAAATAAGGTTAGCGCGTGTGTCTGTATATTTATTTATCTGAATATCCCCGTGAGACCCACCATAACAGGGAAATTTATGTACGTAGGAATTTGAATCTACCAGCTAGGAAATAAAGTTCAATTACCTTTGATCTGCAATGGAATTTTCAATTTAGAATCAAACAAATTTAATATTTACTTTATGTTTACTGAAATAAAGTTTAAACTAAATTGCCTTGACTGCGTACCTCCTAAAGGAAGAACTTATTTGTATAAACATATTTAAATTAGCCATACAAATTGTAATGAGTTTGTCATTCGTATGCTTATCTACGGCTTACTATTTGCTAATTATGCCCAATTAGGTACAAATCTAAAATTATTAAATTCTCGTGTCACAGTGTTTGTAAAAAAAGTCCTCCGAAATGGCTTGACCGATTCTTATGAAAATGTGTGTGTATATTCAGCTTGAGAATAGGACGTAAACTACTTTACACCCTCCTACACCCAACCCCCATTTTTAGGGTTCCGTAGTGAAACTACGAACCCTTATAGTTTCGCCATGTCCATCCGTCCGCAGCCTAGCTCAGAGACTCTTAGTACCAGAAAGCTGGAATTTGGCATGAATATACATTTTAGTCACGCCAACAAAGTGGTAAAATTAAATTGGACCTCCGCTACACGTAACGTGGGGATGTATTTTTTTCTCGTCTACCCATCTATCTCTATAGTTTGGGATGTCGTTAGATAGGTCTTTTAAAAATATCGCGGCTTTGTAAATTGAATAGAATTTGATTAAGGAATCTGTTTATGAAATATCAAGCTTTAAAGCGCGTATTTTTGTCAGATTCAAGTGTCCCTTACAGCCAAAACTACAACCAAAAAATCAGAAAAAAACCTTAAATGAAATCGCATTTAACGAATTTATAAGGAAAACTATCACGACTAAGTATACATCATTGGTTCTTGAGATACAGGTGCAGGTGATATACTAAAATTATCTAAAATGGCACCAAATGACTTTAAATAGAAAGTTAGTTATTACGTATTCATTTTTGTTTTTATAATAATATGTACTTAACGTCTTCGGAAGCCAACACTGAGCATGGTCCGACATGCTCGTCCCCGGTTTTATTCAATCGTGATTTTAGTATTTTTTAAGTATATACCTATATGGCAGAACAACGTTTGCTCAGTCAGCTAATAATAATATTGATTTCAACTTATCAACAACCCGTTTTCTTTGGGGCGAAAAAAAAACATTTTAAATCAATCGCACCTCTTACACAATATCTTCGTTCGCCCGCGCAGTAGATGACAACAGCGAGTGCGATTATTCTCCTCCCGCTACCTCAATCAATCAGGGGTGTCACTCCACTTAAAGCTGCGGTGCCCCGAGCACCTCCCTAGGCGCTATCTCTGTCAAGTCGACAACCCTTGCGCTCACGTGTAAGGGCGTATACGTGTATGTACAGACGGTGTCAATTAAAAAGGACAAAGATGAAAACAAAATTAGTATTATTTGACACATAACCTCAAATTTTCATCAAGCTAGTTACTACTTTTAGCAATGCGGAAGTTTGGATGTATGTTTGATAATTTACTGCTGTAACCATAATATTTTTAATTAATGTTTAAGATGCCCTGAAAACATCATGGTTTCAGCAGACAATAGCGTTCGATGAAATGAAATTCGATCAAATAATACATTCGATGAAGTGATGACCCTTTGCTACGGATCACTAAAAATTAACGTTACAAGTCGCTTGTCTATATTCCAAAGTCTACAGAACTTAATTAGTCCACTAACTGTATTATTAACTTTTCAGTAATAAGCTGAGGTCAACATTTAACCTTGAGTCCGCCGACCTCGCTGTTGCCATGGCAACTGAGTATTAGAACCAGCCGACAAACGTGGCTACAAATGAATTTGTACCTTGAAAACTTGAAGTAAGGGTGGTATTGGCATTGTTTTATTTGTAATGATTTTAGCAAAAACACAGTTTTGATACTTGGATTTTATCTCTGGTTTTAGTTTATGAGAGTTGTAAAAGGCAAATCTTTTCATTTGATTGTACAATTTATCTAAGCAAAGGCGAAAATTTATAGATTTTTATGTGGTTGTTCTTAATAGTAAAGTGAAAAAATAACTTTAAAAAAGCCGTACATGTTTATGTTTCACAATTTCATAGCTTTGTAGTATAACTAATAAAATATACTAAATAATAAAAGATTGGTTTAAAAAAATGTTCTGATCATCACATTAAATAACTTGCAAGCAATCTTTTTTTATGGTATGGAGAAGGCACACGAGCACTAGTGGAATCTAAGACCCATAGACATTCAAACTCTCAAGATAACAATCTCATGACTGCAATCCTAAGACTTCAAATGTGTTGCCAACCCCGAGGACTAACCTACCGTTTCTTTCTTTAGGTGTCTGCAGTTTTCCTTAGCGGCAGTCCACACGCAGACGTGCACACACACGCACACACACACACAATCACACGTACGCACTAAATAAAGATTAAGTTACTTGTATTTAGACGATAAAAATCCTGTTTTAAGCATAAGCTTCATTAAGCAATGTCAAAATGCATATGTCATTTTTAGATGCGGATTTGATATTAAAACTAGATTTGATTTTTTCCTACAAGTGGTCCTCAGGTTAAGTTATTATACCTGTACCTATTTACAAAATATATCCTTCAAGGTCTAAACCTAATTGTATGCACACCATATTTGCTAAAAAAATATTATATTCCATTATGTTATATCCATGTCTTCCGGTGGATGTCGTAATAGGCGACTAACTTGCAACCTGTTATTAATACACTAGTAAACTTTTTGTCCTGATTATGCAAAATGTGGTTACAGAATGAGTCAGTTGTTTGTATTTTTGTAGCTCTGCCTACCCCACTCTGGGAATGAAGGCGTGTTGTTATGTATATATGCATATCTGTATACTATATCCGCAAACACTTCCCACGATAATGCCCTTGATACCCATTCGGAGTTTGAAAGCAGCGGAACCAAGTGTCACAACTAGTGGGGTATGTACCGAGTACATCAGAGGTGTCGTCCCTCCTCAAGATGGAGCGATAGTGGCACGGAGCGACGGCCTATATTTCCGGGAGGTGTGAATGGAGTGTTTGGGTATTTTAAACTGGAAAAGGGAATCAATACAGTTGTAGGTCGATAGTTAAATAGTCTGGGCTTAAGGGGAAGGCCGAAGGTTGAAGCTTTGCTTGAATATTTCAGTTTTTCTTTGCCTCAAATCTAAAGTTCAAAACTGGCTAAGAGCAGGTCGGGCCACGACGGGTTCCGTTTATTACTTGGTCAACAATTTCTCGCTTAGTTGTAAAGTATAAAAAAACCGGCCAAGTGCGAGTCGTACTCGTGCACCGAGAGTGCCGTGCAAACTTATAAGAATGTAAAATTGTAGTGCGGGACCAACTTTGCCGTTGAAAAATTATTGACTCTGGAGTCCAGACATCGACGTAGGTCGCGATTAGTTAACAAAGTGCAAATAAGTTAGAAACCGCAAAAATATATATGATGAAGCAGCAAATTATAAATTTTCTGTTTTTTTCCTTTACTCGTATTAATTCCCTTGAGAGTGTCGAAATATACGTTTTTTGGGGCATAAACGGCCGCATCTTTCTTTTAAATACATACATACACATACATCTGTGCCTCCTGTGACAAGTGATACAACTCGAAAAACACGATTTTACAGGAGAGCGAAAACAAGTTTAAAAAAAATACTGCTCTTAAATGAGTATATTTTTTTAAACATTGCTACCGATTTTCATAACATATAATATCACTTTATTATTAACTGGTTTGACGAAAAAAAAAATTATACTAGTTATAGATTTTGAGACATTCGAAGAAACACGCTTTATGTATCATTTTACATTTCAGATTGAGCTCCGTTAACTCGTGTAAGATGGTACTACTTGAATTGTATTATTTAACACAAAAAAGGGGTAATCAAGGAGCTCTGGTGACAACTGATACAACTATTTTTTAAAAGCATTTTTTTCTATTATTTCTGGAGCTAGCGGTTTAACCTTTATACATAAGTTGTAGAGAATTGAATAAGTAATCTGTCTAAAGGTGAACGCAAATAATATAATAATAATATAACTTTCGAAATACGCAAAACTGGTTATAAATGATACAACTCAAGTTATATCAAAAGACACGAAATTTTTAAAGGTGTAAAAACTGTGATTAATAATACATTTTTAGATATATCAATAGGCACGAAAAAGAAAAATAACTTTTGATTTTTTGGAGTGGTTTAACTAGAGAAATAGCATTAAACACTGAAAATTGAAAAAAAAAGGGTCAGTTGTATCATTTTACACAAAAGTATCTCGGGAACCAGAAGGCCTACGAATACGGGAGTTGGAGCAAAATATGCGATTTTTTTTTTAAGTTGATTCATGAAAAAACACGAAAATTGCTACAACTCGAGTTGTATCACTTGTCACAGGAGGCACAGACATAACGTCACGCCTTTATTCCCAGAGTGGGGTAGGCAGAGCAACAGAATACCAACAACTCTTAACTTGTAGTGTCTTTTAAATTAACTTAGAATTTTGACTCTTTCACAGCTTGAAAGGATTTTAGACTTGAGTATAATGGTTTCAACTTCCTCCACGAGTTCTCGAGATAAAGGGTCTTGTTAGACAGATGGACGAACGGACAACCAAGTGCTGCTATAAGGGTTCCGTTCTTTCCTTTTGAGTTATGGAACCCTAAAATTGACTAAGGACAAGTCTGATATTTGCGCGGTAAACCTTGTTGGTGGATCCTGCCTAAAGTTTCTATTCTCGGTAGAGGAAAAATATTTGCGTGATCTCATGTGTTTCTGAGCCTTGGACGTTTTCTGTAAAGTCATTATTTTTCGATACAAGTATGTTTATCGTTGTCTAGTTCAAATGGACACAGCAAAAACGTCTAAGGTTTTAAAATATCCATACATTATTTTTGATGTTTTGTATAATGTATTGTACCGCATGGCAAAATATCAAAATATTATAATTTTAGTACCTAATATAGGGGATTTGAGAACGCGTTTGCCTAGTTGGTAGTTACCCTACGAAGCTATCGGTTCCAGGTTTGATTCCCGTCCTTTCGTGTAAAATTAAAAATAAATATCCACAAGTTGACCTAGTCCGTAACTAAGTTTTGGGCTTGTGCTATGACAATGATAAACGTAAACATATAGAGAAATACAAACTTAAATACATAGAAAACATCCAAGATTCAGGAACAAATACGCGTGCTCATCACGCAAATATCTGCCTTTACCACCACTAGCTTCAAAGGCAGGTCACTAACAACTAGGCCAACCTTTCCTCACCTAACTGGTGGTGATTACTGCATCAAAATCCATTGCGTGGTTTAGGAAGTAGTGGATAGATATACATACAGATAGACGCGGAAATCAACTTCGTTTTTACTATGTAGATATTTTACTGTATAGAAACCGATCAAGAGATGATTCCTAGCCACATTAACCTTCAATGTACGCGACTCACAAAGGCGAGCATATCCCTGTGAGGCATCTCTTCCAGTTCGCATAAACGTCTCTTCAGACGCGAGCACTGCCTTTATAATTCAATAGGCAGTATCTCAAATTCAATAGCCAAAGCAGATTCAATCCTATGGAACTAGTAAAAAGGTTGCGTTTGCTACATGAGTTTTATCTAAGATACTGCGATTTGTTCTAGCAGGGCTGAGCAGTTCGAGTATCAGTAACTTCCGATGGGCAATCTCGAGCCGTAAACATGAATAACGCACGGTTCGTATATCGCGATGGCATCTTATTGGCTGTTATGAGGATAAAGCATTTAAATAACTATTAGGATGGACTGTAAGCTCAGGTTATTAAATATCTTATCTTATATTACAGATGGGCACTTTCGGATACACTTTGTGCAATAACCCTCTTACACACTCAGCTGTTCGAGCAGGTTTCCTTACGATGTTTTTCCTTCGCCACAAGAGTGTCAGGTAATGTGTGTACTTGAAGTTGTTCAAAATATAACAGATTTTAATATACCAACTACGACTATTAGGGAGACCGAGGGGAGTTGAAACAATTTTGACATAATGAGTCATAAACAAAAATCTATACAATCGTACGAAATTAGTACCAATCGATAGCTCATTTCTTTTGCTTTTTTATAAGAACAATAAAAAAAAGTTAAAGTAAAACGCCTGCGCCAAAAATTAACTTAAACGTGGCAAGTCATTCTGTTTCAACTCCCCTAATACCGAGGTAAGTTGAAACAGGGGTCGAGGGGAGTTGAAACAGTTATTGAATTTGAAGAACTAGGGCTGTGTCTAAGAAAAAAAATGCAAGTCAAACGAATTTATTAAAAGTTATAAATAATCAATGAACATTCATAATTAAATGCTTACACATTTTTGTTTAATTCTGCACGATTGGTTGCATGAGATAAGAAATAACAAACATAATACCAATTAAAGTAACAAGCTTAAAAACAATTTAATCACATAACTTGGGGTTTTTGTCTTATATACGAATTTTATGATTTAGTAACTCTTATTATTAGACCGTAGTTAGTAGCAGCGCAGCTTAAAAGATACCTATTCACAGAGTATCTTTCCTCTTAAGATATAATATAGTCGGAGGAGCCAGTCGTTTCACTACCGTCATAAGCCTTTTTTTTCTTAATGTACTTATGCAATGATGTTTGGTTGAGGTTATAGCTGGAAGCAACATCCCGAAGACTTTTTGCCGCAGGATAAGCTCATCTACCACGCGATCATAAATGTATGTCTTGGCTCGCCATATCTCTGTCTGTTTTGGTCCTCGGGAGGCATGCTAAAACCAAAAAAAGTAAGACAAAATAAAATTCACCATATTAGCCAGTCAGCCATACAAAATAGAACCGAGTGGAATTGAAACACTCTGTTTCAAATCCCCTCAGTAGCAAAAATCCTGCCATCCGTAATAAAATTACAACTTAAAACCAAACCACAAGCAATGACTTGCACCATCAATGTTATTTGAGTCCTTAGTTAAACGAGCTTTCGAAACATTCATAACGCAATCCAAAACACCAACACTTTGTCCAATTATACGTAGCTAAAAAAAGGATTAAAACTTACAATTCGCATTTTTTTCGATACGTGCGCTAGAAAAGGGTGTGTAATGATCGGTATAAAAACAATTCATATAATTTCATTTGATATAATAACATTTGATATAATTTTAAAGCATATAAGCACTCATTTTATATAATAAACGATTGTTATATTATCAAAATATCTATTTTTACTTACTATAATTATCATTTGGTATATCGTTTATTTATTATAAACATCATTTGGTATAATCATCATTTTGTATAAAAATCATTTTGTATAACTATCATGTGGTATATTTTTTGGTACAACGCTGACCGTGAGGCAAAGTCGACGGAGCTCTGCTTTGCGGAGCTCCTATTCCGCGTAGTTATGGCGCTTCGCGCCTTGACACAATTCTAACCTAACCTAACCTATTTATTAGTTGAGACCTAGGAGTTACCACTCTGTAGGGTCACAATAGGTAACTAACAAACCGACCCTTGTGGTTGGACACGAGTTAGTATAGACAGTATTTTTTTAAACCAACTATACTTTATATGAAATTAACTTTATATCATAAGTTGATTATAGTAAATATGCATTATACTTAATGTATGTTATATAAAATATTTTTAGAATAAATGATCGTTATATAAAATGATAATTATATCATATTTAAATATATTAAATGTTGTTATATGATTCAATACTTATATGAAATGAGCGTTATATCGACTGATATTATAGAAAATATTTTTATATCGACCGTTACGCACCCCGCTAGAACTCGGTTGTGGCTTGAGCCAACGACGCGTACTAAGGGGCCCGCGGGTGGTGGGGCACAGCTAAACAGCGTTGTTGACAGCTCGATAACGGTTATAGATTTCGCAAAATTGAGATTGTTTCAACTCACCTCTGTACCGAAACCCCTCGGTCTCCCTGCCTTAATTTATTTGCAACACAAACGACACAATTAAAAAAATAAAGTATCTAAGGAGGTTCGGCACCTCTGGATGGACTCAGTTGGTATAAGGCACACACCATAAAAGTAATAAAAATAAATAAATAAATAATAGGATGATATTTGGGATGAGATATTGGGATCATAAATATCCCTACACTTTATTGTCATTTTAGATACTTGACACATTTTTATAAGGGTTCCATAGTCAAACTAGGAACCCTTACAGTTTCGCCATGTCCGTCCGTCTGCAGCCTAGCGCAGAAACTCTTTGTACTAGAAAGCTGTAATTTGGCATGAATATGCATATTAGTCACGCAAACAAAGTTGTATAATAAAATGAAAAAAATAAAATAGGGTACCGCCTCTACACGTAACGTGGGGATGTATTTTTTTTCATCTACCCTATAGCGTAAGGTGTCGTTGGATAGGTCTATCAAAAATATTACGGGTTTATGAGAACAGTTTTTCGATTAATAATACGTTTATGAAATATTAAGCTTTAGAGCGCTAATTTTTGTTAGACTCAAGTGTCCGTCGTTCTCCCCCCCTACAACCAAAACTACAAATACAAAAATTCTGACAAAAAACTTAAATAAAAGAGCATATAACCAATTTTAAAGGAAAACTATTACGACTAAGTAGACATCATTGGTTCTTGAGATACAGGCGGTTAAAGTGTTTATACCTTCTAAAATCATGTAAGACGGCACAAATTGACTTATAGAAAATTAGTTATTACTTGTTGATTTTAATGTTTGTAGTACTTAACGGCTTCGGAACCCTACACTGAGCATGCTCCGACATGCTCTTGCCCGGTTTTTAATGTGTGTATTCTACTAATTTCCCTGCCTCATCCAGAGTTGCCCAACCATTTGGTTCAGCTTGCTAATTAAATGACGGAAACATTTTAATCAACGCGAGCCTATCTCCAGGGCTGGCAAACATTTGGCAGGAGCCAATATGCGTGTGTTTACAGACTGAGCAAACGCTATGGATCGCGATGCAATTACTCGATACGTACATGTATATCAAACACTTTGAAAGAGACGTAAGTCGTCACTACAGAACATTCCAACTCAAGCTTTTAATATTAAACCATGGAGTTCAAAATTGATGAGGACGAGTTTTTGCTCTACGTCTTTATTTTAAGGAAGGATATGAAGGATGGATAAGTCTGTGGTATTTGAGATCTAACGCTTATTAAGTTTCTGTACGTGAGAAATGTATCATTTCGCTTCCTGTTTGTCTTACTTATTAATACAGAAATATTCCACCCATAGATGAATAACTAGGTGTAGTCATAGTAGCTGCATTACTACGTCGCATTAAATTAATAATAATAATAATTTAATTTACCTTTTAGCATCCGTGAACTGGCTACGGTTTGGCGACCTCTTTGGGGAAACCGAAGGTTTTGTCTGTGCAATTGCTGACGAGGTCATAATGACGAACAACTATAGGAGGTATATTCTGAGGGATGGCACGATCGACATTTGTCGAGCGTGTCGTCGCCCCGGCGAGTCTCTCAGACACATTACTTCTGGTTGTTCCCATTTGGCCAACGGTGAGTATTTGCACAGACATAACCTCGTGGCCAGGACCATCCATCAGCAACTTGCTCTTCAATATGGTCTTGTTGAGTCTGAAGTGCCGTACTATAAGTACACACCGGCACCAGTTCTCAAAAATGGTCGTGCTACGCTCTATTGGGATCGATCTGTCATCACGGAGAGGTCTATTGTTGCCAATAAGCCTGATATCGTGTTAACAGATCGATCTCAACGCCGGGCAGTGCTCGTTGACGTCACCATCCCGCATGACGAGAACCTCGTGAAGGCTGAGAAGGACAAGCTCAGCAAGTACCTTGACTTGGCTCATGAGGTGACCGCTATGTGGGATGTTGACTCGACGATCATTGTCCCGATAGTTGTTTCAGCGAACGGTCTTATAGCGAAGAGTCTCGATCAACACCTTAAGAGACTCTCGCTAGGTGGCTGGATCAAGGGCCAGATACAGAAAGCAGTACTCCTCGACACGGCACGTATTGTGAGGAGGTTCCTCTCTCTGCAGCCCTAACCACCGGTAGCTTGAGCCCTGCCCCGCTGCCGGCGGCACCCGTAGGTAAGGTTTTTTATAGTATTTGTTTTTTATATGAGTATTGTTATTTTACTTTTATATCTTAACATTTATTGTAAAAAACTTAACTTACAGATTTTAAATAAATATTGACAATAATAATAATAATCACAGGACATTGTCACACAAATTGACTTAGTCCCAAACTAAGCTCTAGGCTTGTACTATGGGTACTAGACAACGATAAACATACTTATATAGAGAAATATATACTTAAATACATAGAAAACATCCAAGACTCGGGAACAAATACGCGTGCTCATCACACAAATATCTGCCCTTACCAGGATTTGAACCCAGGACCCCTAGCTTCGAAGGCAGGGTCACTCCCAACAAGGCTAGCGTGTCGTCGTCTTTCAATTCTTTGAAAGATTTGTGCAGCTGTTCAAACATGACGTTAAAGTGACAAAGAATCAAAATGTCCAGTTACTTACACTCCGGAGCAATGAAAACGGGTCACTTTCTATGTAAATTCTGGTCTAAGTGACCCGTTTCAATTGATCTTGTCTATAGAAGGCCGACCGTACTGTTAGACAACGCGGTTAGCTTGGTTGATTATCATCCTGCCTTTAGCTAGCGGTATCAGGTTCAGTCTGCTTGTGTGCTAATATTAAGTTATCCTAGTAAGGCTCATACTACCAATAGGGAGAATTTTGTAGTTGGAATTTGAATCTACCAACAAGGAAATAAAGTTCAGTTTCCTTTGCCCTTAAATGCCATTTTCAAATTTGAAGCAGATAAAAATGAACTTTATGATTATTCAAATATAGTTTAAACTGAATTGCTTTTAAATATGTACCTCCTATGGCACACCTGGTCCCACGAGGTTAGCGGAAAACATATTCTGAGTCATTCCTGCAATCTGTTTGTCTGTTGACATTTGTCATGTATTTTTTTATTTTAACAGAGCAAACATAGCTTACGTCATTCTTTAAAAAAACAATCTAACGATACCGCAGTTGAAAATCTATTTCGCTGTTTAGTGAACCGAAGATTACATGTAAAAACATACAAGTCGCTTGAGGCCAAAATGCAAATATAAAAGGCACCATAATATTAAATCTATAAGGTTGCAATTACAATGTTACTAAAATAGGCTTTGGCTCTTACGACGTTGTAACACACACTCCCGTTTAAACCAAACGCTCGAAATAATGACATAATTTAATTGTTTAACAAATTCAGTTCCCATAGAAAACTAGGAATTAGCAACGAAGAAACAAAATCGCTCTGTTTGCACTGACACTGTTTCCGTCAGCATTTCGCAGTAATTCCGTCAGCACGTATAAAATAGAGGAAATTCTAGCTTTTTGTACGCTGTCATTTGATTGATACTGTATTTATTCGTGGAGTTATTTATTTTGGTTATGCTCATGATGTATCGTTTTCGCATAACATCCTTTTAGGCTGAAATTGCAGAATTTAATAAACATCTATTGTTTATATAAGGTTAGGTTAGTTTGGGTTAGTTTTTTATGATAATTAAAATAAAACCGTTTCTATTGTAAAAACCGTTCTCAGCCAAAAATGACGTATGCAATCCAACTGTGAACCAAATACAGTGTGTTACCGGCATGAGGGCTTTAAATGTAGGTATCGATTCTTCTCCTCAAATGGAACTCCTTTTGTTCTACGACTTTAAAAAATGAGGTAATTTTTTTTTTTTCATACAAAATAAATTAATTTACTGATTTTACTAGTAAAGTTTGAAAGTTTGATCACCTATAACTTACTGTAAATTAAGTTATTTTCTAAGTCGTAGAACAAAAGATGTAGCATTTGAGGAGTAGAATCGATACCTACATTTCAAGCCCTCATGCCGGTAACACACTGTATACATACATTTTAATAAAGAAAGAACCAAAAAATACATAACAAATATAGCAGAAAAAAGATTTACAAGCCAAAGGAGCGTAACTAACTTTAAGTACTAAATTGCTATCGTTCAATGGAAAAGTGTTCTTATAAAACTCATATATGTATGTTTTTTTTATAATTTTCCTAATATCTTATTGCATTTAGAAAAACTTTAATATATTCAATATTTAGGTCAATATAGACGCTCGTGTTAAATATACAAACAACATTTTATTCACACATACATACATAATTAACATCACGCCTTCATTCCCAGAGTGGGATAGGCAGAGCTATACTGAAATACCAACAACTCTAAAAAGACTTCTTGATACTCGTAATTCTGTAACTACATTTTGCACAAACAGGCTGAGTACTATAAGCCTTCATTCCCTTAGTGGCCTCTTACGACATCCTCACATCACATCGACATCTTTGACGACACGTTGGCCTAATTGGGAGTGACCCTGCCTCCGAAGCCGGCGGTCCCGGGTTCAAATCCCGGTAAGGGCAGATATTTGTGTGATGGGCACGAGTATTTGTTCCTGAGTCTTGGATGTTTTCTATGTATTTAAGTATTTATTTCTCTATCTTAGTATGTTTATCGTTGTCTAGTACCCATAGTACAAGCCTAGAGCTTAGTTTGGGACTAAGTCAATTTGTGTGAGATTGTCCTGTGATATTTATTTATCCAAGGGAAAACATGGATGAAATTCAACTTTCATTTATTTGCAAAATGTAGAACTGAAACGTACAGTCTAAATCAACAGTAGCTACACTTACACACATACACTGTAGTACGTTGTTGCAGTAACATAATTAAAGAGAGAGTGGTTTAAGTTTGTTACATCAATAGCCGCAACAAGCTACTTGTACTAAAGTACGATTTCCACCAAACAGCTCGCATCGCATCGGATCGGAACGGAATTTACAATATTTAAATGGCATTCAATCATGTACCTACACAGTATTTAAAGTCTTTGTAACCATGCCACGCACAGCAGTGACCGCATGCATTTCCGTGACACGCGATTGTAGACGACTCTGCAATAAATAGACAAGTAATTATAATAGACGCGATCGGCTGTCACCGCATCCTTTCCGATCCGATGCGAAGCGTATACGTAGGTATATAATTACGTCTGTGTTCACGTTTGCAAGGACTGGTTCTTCAGTTTATTACTCTAGCTATGGCTTTTGACTTAGAGATCTCGTCGTGTTGTTCACCTAGACTTTTTAGTTTAATGTTATTAGCCTTACATTTGTATTGATTTTATTTGTTCTAGCTAGTAATGTAACTTACTTTTAAGAATTACTGTACTTTATGTTTGCAAAAATGACCTTCTGCTGGAGTTTCTTGGCGCTTCTTCTCCGCAGTGATGGTGTTATCTGAAGCGCTAGTAAATTTACTTCGGTAATAACCGACGTATAAAAGAGCCCCATGGGGGCCTATTTACTGAATAAACATTTTGATTTTGATTTTGACTGTACAAATTATCTTCACTAACGGAATAGCGTTCTGTTTTGTATTTTGTTACCCATCCTACAAAAGCCAATTATCTGTTTCCATTCAAACAAAACTGTTAAATTCACGCGATACAATAACCATATTAAATTTCCCACGCGTTCTCCATTTTGGCCGCAAGCCAGTAACCGGCAAATGGATTCATATCGTACGTTATAAGTTAATATGTTTAATCAAGTTAGCCAACATAGTGGTTTTAAAATAAGAGTTATTTTTACTGTTTTCAAGTTCGTTGACGCGGTTAAACTGTTAGTTGACGAACGTGTTGAAATGTCAGACGCCCGGCTGGGTATTTTTCATTCTGAATAACACTGGCTGAAAATAATATTACTCGTAACTTAAATTCATGACTACACGGGCACCGGGTGCAATGCGAAATGTGGTGGTTTTATTTCAATGGTATTAAAACTAAAGGACGAAGGGTATTTCGGTACCCGCTTAATACCTATCATGGTGGTGTCGTTGAATAGGTTGATAGGCGCCCTAGCTTTCTTGGCTCTGCATAAAAATCCGGGCGCGTACCACATTTCTCAATGAAAGCATTTGTATAATAAGAGAAACTTACTTTGTATAATGCTTACGTTGATGTATAATGGTCAAAGATTTAATTAGTTGTGATGGATCTCAAATTTAACTTCATTCCAATAAACCAATTTCATTAATTTCCCATTCCTTACCAAGCACTGACAGGAAAAACCTAAGCAGCTACTTTACAAACATTCTTTAAGCACTCAACTCCCCCAGATGGCTAGAGAACTTGATGGCAAAATAAACGGAACAGCTTAGCTACGAAATAAGGAATAAGCACCAGGAGCAATCAGGGGAGGGGACGCGCAAACAAGGTGCAGGCCCAAATGGGTCTAGGCGCAGAGGACTAGTTAAAACAGTACGCTAACTAGTTTGTAAGTTTGATATTGTTCTTTTCCTCTTAATATGACAATTGTATGTGTGTGATTGAAGCATCAAATAAACGTTTTATCTATCTATCTATCTATCTAACTATAGCTTGACGTTGCCATATACGTTCTGCGCCGGCGACTCCTCTGACGAGTTCAAAATGCATACAATCGGTAGTTGGTGGCTCAATGGCCAATTTACGCTCCATACCTTCAATTATTGTGTGTTGACGACACGCTAGCCTAGTTGGGAGTGACCCTGCCTTCGAAGCTAGGGGTCCTGGGTTCAAATCCCGGTAAGGGCAGATATTTGTGTGATGAGCACGAGTATTTGTTCCTGAGTCTTGGATGTTTTCTATGTATTTAAGTATATAATTTCTCTATATAAGTAAGTTTATCGTTGTACCCATAGTTCAAGCCTAGAGCTTAGTTTGGGACTAGGTCAATTTGTGTGAGATTGTCCTGTGATATTATTATTATTATTATTAAATAGCATAGGTATTCGCAAAACACGATATTCGCGAATAGCATGTTTTACTAATATCATGCTTTGCGAATATCATGTTTTGCGAGTATGATATTGCGAAGTATAGCATACCTTTTAAGGGTTCCGTAGTCAAACTAGGAACCCTTGTAGTTTCGCGATGTCCGTCCGTCAGCAGCTTAGCTCAGAGACTCTTAGTACTAGAAAGCTGTAACGCCAAATAAAACACATTTTTTAGGGTTAAATTTGTCAGTGTGCACCACAGTGTACATACCATAATGCTCACATTTGTTTTTTTGGATTGATATTTTTTTATGCTGGTTCGAAATCAAATAGGGTTAAAATTCACGACTTTTTAATTTTTGCCAATTTAAGGGTTAAAAAATAACAAAATACAAACGTGACAAGGTGATACGTTTAACTTCTTTTTAATACCGTTATTAAGTGCACGTGCAGTGTTTGGAGTTAAATTAAGAAGACGATCTAGGTCATTTTAATCCGAAACTGTTGTTTTGTGTGAAAGTTGCTAGTTGGAAATATTGTAATCCCTCAAAAAAGACATCTTCCGCAGATCGAATTTTATCTATCCTTACTGTAATGATGGCCACAGTGTCACCTCTAATGTGTCCGATAATGCGGTCTAGTGTGAGCGGCGTCTGACTCACGACCGCGATAATCAGTGTGACTTGAGACTACTTTTTGTAGTGTGTCGTACCAGTAACGTTAAAACCGGGTATGAGCATGTCGGACCATGCTCAGTGTAGGGTTCCGAAGCCGTTAAGTAATACAATCATAAACATAAAACAAGTAATAATAAATTTTCTATTTTTTTTTTTTTTTTTAATTTATTTTATGAAAGTACATTTTTTTATAAAAAAATAATTATCTGCCAAACTGCAGTGCAGTTTGTTGGCAGAAAGAAAGCTCTCTACGTCTAACTTAATTACTTACATATTACATATTATTCGTATGTGTATATATGCATATATACATATATACACATACGCACACACGTATACACACATGTGCACACATAAACTCATACACATAGGTACCTGTACACCTATTTAACACACAATATATATATATATATATATATATTTTTTTATTTTATTTTTTTTTTACACATAAATCCCATAAGCACTCACACGAACAGATACATGTATGTATGCTGGCAATAACACGATGGAGCGCGTTGCCAGCAGGGCGCCCGAGCGGCGAGCCGACCGGAGCGGCTACTGCTGGCCGCGCGCGCGCGCGAGCCCGGCCAGCAGCGCCCGCTTCAGCCGCCTCTTGTACACCAGCTTCGAAACATCGTCACTCGATCTTATATCCTCAGGAAGGCCATTTAAGATTTTAGGTAACATGCACATAGTAGTGCGCTTCCCATAGTAGTTACAAATCTTTGGAACAAGAAGTTTACGATTGCTTATGATCTTAGAAACACTTCTCGTTTTATATGGGTGATTAACAGGTTTCTTATGGACGTTACACTGATGTTGTTCTAACGCTACAAGAAGCATGCATTTCTCATGTACCGGTAAAGTTTTACAAACTGAGAACAGTTCTTCGTAACTATGACTACAACTCTGTCTCATCTTCTTACTCACTAACGATTTCAAGAATACGATTTGCAGTTGCTTGATTTGGTTAAGGTAAGAAAGGAAAGTGCGCCCGTAACTGCTAAGGCCGTATGACAGAATTGAGTCGACAAGAGCATGGTAAAGCATGTACATTGTCCTTTTATTTACCACAAAACGTAAATGATAAAATTTACCCATCACAGCTCTTAATTTAGTACATACATTGCTAACATGAACCTTCCAAGACATATGCACATCCACTGTTAAGCCAAGATATTTAAAGCTTTCGACAAATTCTATATCGTCACAGATACAACCCAGCCCAGCCTTATGCAAACAGTCAAAGTTGTGGCCAACTATTCTCAAGTTACTGCCCTTAGATTTTTTACAATACGGCGAGCGTATATGCATACATTTAGTTTTACGTACATTTATGATTAAACCATTGTCATGCGCCCATTTGATTACGTTATTTAAATCATTTTGTACTTTACTTTGCATTATTTGTAAGTCATTACTCGCGTACATCAAACAGGTATCATCGGCATACATATATAGTTTACAATCACGCACGACGTTGGGCAGACTGTTGACATGCATGATATAGCCCACCGGGCCAAACACCGAGCCGGTGGGCACCCCGAGCGTGACCGGCGCGCACTCGCCGGCGCAGCCGCGCACTACGGTGCGCAGCGAGCGGCGCGCCAGGTAGGCCCGCAGCCACGCCAGCAGAGGGCCTCGCACGCCGCACTCGTGCATCGCCTGCACCAGTTGATCGTGATCGAGGGTGTCAAATGCCTTTTTAAAATCTATAAATAGGGCGATGATTTGATTTTTATTATTAAGACATTGGTTTACGTAATCCGTGAATTCTGTTAGCGCGGTCGCAGTACTACGCCCGCGCCGGAAACCATGTTGAGTATTTGTTATTATATTATGTTTTTCCAAAAACTCCGTTATTTGACGTACCAAGATTTTTTCAGTTATTTTATTAATCACGGATAGAATAGCTATGGGTCGGTAGTTAGAGTAATCCAGGTGACTGCCTTGTTTAAAAATTGGTCTGATGTGAGCTAGTTTAAGCTCGTCGGGGTATATACCACGTTCCACGCACATGTTTATAAACATCGCGATAATTGGACTTAATTGTTTTTTAAGGCATTTGACATCCCCGACCCTGATCCCATCCGCACCAGGCGACTTTTTACAAGATAGTCGGTCTATTGTTCGCTCGACCTCGGATGCATTTGTTTTTACATATAACAGCGTTACCATACTTTCTTTAACGTAATCCGATCGAGCCAAAAATGTTTTGTTACAGTCATGCTTGATATTTTGTATTTCCTCCGTAAACGTCTTAGAAAAATTGTCGCATATCATCTTAAGACTATCCCATTTTCCTAAATGTTTTACAATAACATCGTCCAGGTTTACCTTTGTTTTTCCTATCCAAGTATTAATATGAGCCCAGATTTTTCTACTATCGTAATTACATAATTTTATTTCTTCTTGTCTATACTTATTTTTGGCTTTATTGATACATTTATTGACTTTATTTCTAAATCTAGTGTATTGTAATCTGTAGTTCATATTTTTTGGGTTGGATTTCCAAATTCTAAAAAGTTCATCTCTTCGGGCGATCATACTATTTAACTGTCTTGTTACCCATGGTTGAGTATCTCGTTTTTTATTTTGTACTAAGCTAATTTCCGATCTACTGTAAATATTCTTAAATACATTACACAGTTCAGAGTATAAGAGTAACGGACATTGCAAGTTAACAATTTTTTCCCAGTTCACATCTCTAAGCTGTTGCAGAACTAATTTATTATTAAGTGTTGTTACCTTATTATTGCCGTCCGTCTCACACAAACCACATTCTTCGCGCACTATGCAAGCACCTATAAGATAGTGATCGGAGATGTTACAAGCGAGCAGGAACGCCGTTGGCGCCGAGGGGCCTTGCCGTGTATCTCGCAAGCGCAGCCACAGGTGATCGATGCGTGACGTCACCGCTCGCCCGTCTACTATCTGCTCCCGCGTATCATCGCCGATCGCGCACTGCATCCCACACTCTGCCATAGCTGCAGTATATCTCAACACTTCATGGTTCATATAGTCATTGAGGTTGATGTTAGTGTCACCGATGATGACAATGTTATTATCTGGAGGGATAGCTTTCGTTACTGCAAGTAGCTGGTCGATGAAACGCGTCTTGTTAAGATCTGGGGGTCTATAAACGGCTATAACGTGTGTAACCCTGCGCGCACTAAGCTCAATTTGAGCATGCATGATTTCTGCGTAAACACTATGAACGGCGTTAGCTGTGCACGTCAATTCCTTTCTCACATAAACTAATATTCCTCCTCCGCGCCGGGTCTCCCTGGTAGTCCAATACATATCATAATCTGTTATTGCATAGATAGCTACTTCATTTTGTTTAATATTTATTTCACTTAGTATAAGCACAGCTATGCTCTCTTTGCAACTATTTATCAGCACCAATATTTCATTTAAAGACATTTGGTAACGTCTGAGATAATTTTAGTAGGTATAAACCCTTTAATCGCCTGTATCTCTAGAACCAATGATGTCTACTTAGTCGTGATAGTTTTCCTTGACAATTCGATTGAATTATATTTTAAAATTTATTCTTCCACTTTGTTGACATAACTAATATGTATATGCCAAATAACAGCTTTCTACATACATACATACATATCATCACGCCTTCATTCCCAGAGTGGGGTAGGCAGAGCTACAGAAGTACCAAGAACTCTAAAAAGATTTGTTGGTAATTCTGTAACCACATTTTGCACAATCAGGCTGAGTTGTTTTCCAGTGTAGGTACTCGAGTCTAACAAAAATTAGCTCTTTAAAGCTCAATACTTTATAATCGGATAACTTAATCGAAAAACGGTTTCGACAAACCCATAATATTTATGAAAGACCTATCCAACGACACCGCACACTATAGGGTAGACGAGAAAAAAAAATACATCCCCAGTGGTACAATGAAATGTAAAAAAAATAATTATAATAATAAAAAAATATATTATACATATTAATACTTTGTTGCCGTGACTAATATGCATATTCATGCCAAATTACAGCTTTCTAGTACTAAGAGTCTCTGAGCTAGGCTGCGGACGGACGGGCATGGCATTATAATTATAATAATATAGTATATATCTACTCCTATTCCTAGTTTGACTACGGAATCCTAAAAAGTGAAGGTAAAAAAAGCCGTGTCAAGTGTGTGTTATGTGTCTTTCCGTATAAACGCTTCTCTTTTACTCGTATTATATTTTCGTGTGCCGTCTAAGTAACCCTCTACGAGCCTTACTACATATAATAATAACAGAAATGTGCCCGCCATCTCTAATGTATCTGATAATGCGGTCTTATGTGAGCGGCGTCTGACTTACGCCCGCGATAGCGCTATCAGCGTGACTTGTGACTGTCATTTGTGGGGTGTCATGCAAGTGACGTTATGAAGTGCAGACCAGAGGGCTTATTGTCTAACGCACTCGCAATCACGATCGTTTTCATTTTGAAAATCGAACGCTCGTCTGCATACAATATGAAAACAATTGCTCCATTTTGAAGCCGGTTGCGATTGCGAGTGCGTTAGACAATAGCCCCTCTGGTGAGGTCATTAGGGCATTTTATAAACTGGTAATGGTTCAAAGGTAAAGGTCAATCAAATGATTATGATTGTAATATAGCTCATCAAAAATAACAAATGCAATCGTGACGATTCAAAAGTTTAACTTTATTCTTTAATTTCGGTTATTAAATTATGAACACGATCCAATTTCCATCCAAAATTGCTGCTCAGTGTGAAAGTTGCTTATTGAAATATCGTGAAGTGACCCCTCGAAATTAAGAATATTCGCAGATCTTATTTTATCTAACCTTACTGTAGTAATAATGTCACTGTGCCCGCCATCTCTAATGTGCCCGATAATGCGGTCTAATGTGTGCGGCGTCTGACTCACGGCCACGATAGCGCAATCAGTGTGACTTGTGACTGCCGTTTGTGGAGTGTCGTGCAAGTGACGTTATGAAGTGCAGACCAGGTGAGGTCATTAGGGCATTTAATAAACTGGTCGTGGTTTAAAAGTTAAAGTTCAACTAAAATAGTTTAAAATTCATTCTCGTGAATAACTGTATTAATGTCAACGCTGATATTTTCAGACTGACGAAGGCATTTGATTACATACAGGCTAATTTTTTTATCAGTGCACAAATTTTAACTTATGATTTTGTATCGTTAATATAATGTATTACGACAATAAAACGAGTTCAAAAATATATTTTTTTGTTGCAAATTATCTCTCTTTTACCTTCTCGTGTGGACACAAAGTCACACTAGAAATGATGACATGGGTTGTCACGCTGTAGGTATGCGATACACTGTATTGATATTCGAAATATGAAATTTCATGTACAGCTTATCAGACAACAAGCCCCTCTCATACTGATATCCTAAATTTGAAATTTCATTTATTAACTTACTTAACAATACTCCCCTCTCCTCGCGCCTGTGGACTAGAGGGTCCATGAATATCGTTAAGTTAGTGGAATCATTGAATCGGCAATATCTCTAATATTTTTTAAGCTAGAGTAAAATTAACACAACATGTGTTTTTGATTAACAATAGTGAAGCAAATATTAAAATTAGTGCACCTATTAAAAAATTACCCTGTATATGCTGTGACTTACGACCTTTGCGAAGTCTCGTAAAAGAGGTTCGTCACTCTCGCACTTGCGTACTATTCAAAGATGACTTTTATTAAATTTTAAATTTGGTTTTGTTTAAATATTACCTTATTCTAAATGTCGCCAAACTGTGTGTCAGTTTGTTGGCGACCGATGCGCTGAATAATACTACACATACACACGCACACGCGCACATTTATCCACATAGACTACAATTTTACATTTTAGGTACCTAGCATAAGGTCGGGTATCCGTTATTATTGGATATGTTCTACTGATATAACAAGCAGAGCCCGCAGCCAGCACAGTTCGATTTTTTTATTTTTTTACCTGTATAAATGGCAGAGTACCCGATGTTTTGCACGGAACCCTAATTCATACAGATTTACGAACTAACAGCCCGCGAGTCTAAATAAATGCCAAGTCAAAAAGATAACTATCATTTCAGGTGCTTTTTAGGGTTCCGTAGCCAAATAGCAAAAAACGGAACCCTTATAGATTCGTCATGTCTCTGTCTGTCCGTCCGTATGTCACAGTCACTTTTTTCCGAAACTATAAGAACTACACTGTTGAAACTTGGTAAGTAGATGTATTCTGTGAACCGCATTAAGATTTTCACACAAAAATAGAAAAAAAAACATAAATTTTGGGGGTTCCCCATACTTAGAACTGAAACTCAAAAAATTTTTTTCATCAACCCCATACGTGTGGGTCCTATCTATGGATAGGTCTTCAAAAATGATATTGAGGTTACTAACATAATTTTTTTCTAAACTGAACAGTTTGCACGAGAGACACTTCCAAAGTGTTGAAATGTGTCCCCCCCCCTGTAACTTCTAAAATAAGAGAATGATAGAACTAAAAAAAATATAATTATGATGTACATTACCATGCAAACTTCCACCGAAAATTGGTTTGAACGAGATCTAGTGAGTAGTTTTTTTTTAATACGTCATAAAAACATTGATCAAAGCTACAACGAACTTTTATATTATGTTACTTGCTGCTACGGAACCCTTCATGGGCGAGTCCGACTCGCACTTGGCCGCTTTTTTAAATTAGCATCTTGTTTAACTTTAACTTTTATATCTCCCTAAGACAAACATTCATGCTCTCCAAAAGCTCTCAATCAATCAAATATCTTTTAAAATGAAAAGTGAAGTCACTCTTTCATCAGAGCTCAGGGAAATAAATTACGGGGTACTGAAAGGGAGCGTACTGGGGCCACTTTTGTTTATTATTTATATTAATGATCTACCTCGGGCAATTGCACACCCCATGATTATTTTTGCTGATGACAGCACAGTTTCACTAACGGAAGAAAACCTACAAAAAAGCTACGGAAATATAAATTACACATTAAAATTAATAATTGAATGGCTTAATCACAATAATTTACGAATAAATTTAGATAAAACTAAAATTATGAATTTCTACCAGAGGATTAATAAAATGAATAATTTAACCGTAACTTTCGAGGTACATAAAATTGAAGAAACTGACAATTCAAAATTTTTAGGATTAACTTTAGATAATAAGATGACATGGAAGAATCAAATTGACATCGTATGTAAAAAATTAAATAGCTTTTCGTATGCATTATACAACTTGAACAAAGTAGTAAGTCAACCTACTGTACTCACCGCCTACCACGCCTATGTAACTTCCACACTAAGATACGGAATCATGTTCTAGGGAAATTCCACTGACCGAGAATTGGTGTTCAAGGCTCAGAAAAAGTGCATTAGGTCTGTTTGTAGCCTAAAACCAACAGAATCATGTAAACCGTATTTTATAAAATTAAAAATATTAACTCTGCCCTCTTTATATATATATGAGACAGTTATGTATGTAAAATGTAACTTACACCTGTTCCCTGTTTTTAAAAGTATACGCCAGCAATATAAAATTAACTTTAGGCCATTAAAAACGGCCTTACTTTTTAAGAGTGTATTTGGAATGGCACCAAAAATTTATAATAAGTTACCGGAATATATTAGAAAATCTGACATGCCGGAATTCAAAAAAGTCTTATTGGATTTTTTAACAGACAGTGCGTTTTATTCCGTACTAGAGTATTTTAATTTGTAATAATAGCGTGTAGAAATACTAATATAATGTACCTACCTACCTAAGTAATGCATGTTGCATGCTATCCCTCATAATTTTGTATGCCTACTGGCCAGACATAGTGATACTACCAATTATAACTATTTTGTACCATTTCTAACCTATGTTTTACAAATAAATAAATTTGATTTGATTTGATTTGAAAAGAAAAAGGCAGTATAAGAGACCCACTCAAAAATTTACAACTGTCACTGAGTCACTAGCCTTGCATTTAATTTTATTTTTTACTAAAAGCACGTAGTAATTGAAAAAGGTAATAGTTATTTATATTCGTGCATCCAATTTAATTAATCTTCCCGCGAAATCTGCATGGACAGTTATCGGTGGACATTACAAACGTTCCATTTCTGTTTATTTTTCAATAATCCAGAAACGAAATATTTTATGTACGGATAAAATATTTGATTGAAACGTGGTTTTATAACTGTGTCAATACATTTTTTTTGTTTTCAGTCTCTATTTTCGATTATTTACCCAGTTAGAGTGATGTTTTATAAAATAAATGTATTTATATTATAACAAATTGAGCCGACGGACAATGACGTTCTGTCAAAGAAAATTTAGGCACCCATTTTACGTAGCTTCATTCTCAAGTAACCGGCTTACCAGCAAATACCATTTCATTGTCATTTATGTACCTAGGTATATTTAAAATATTTTTTCAATTAATAATTATTATAAAAAAAAATAGATAGAAGGCACACGAGCACTCAGGCCCCCTGATGGCAAGTGTAATCTGAGACCCATATACATTTGAATTCTCAAGCTAATAATCTTAAGGCTGCAATCCTAAGACTAAAAATAGTATCCACAGTTTGTATCGCCAGTGCTTAGTTATAACAGAGTAACGGGAAACACACTACAAGCCTACACGTATGTATGTATGTATGTAAATACTTTATTGTACTTAAATAATTACAATTAATTACATTACAAAAATATTGAAATTACAGAAATAAAAGTAGTACAAATACAACCTTATTCGTTTGAGATACGAGACACGTTAAAAAAAGCGAATTTTTATAATTTCTTGCGAAAATGATTCTGATCGTTTTGATTTTACAAAAGCTTACAGACAAACAGGTACACACTTAACATCCATCTTTTTTTGGTCGGGGGTCAGAAAAGAGTTGATAGGCACACATACATAACATCATGCCTTCATTCCCAGAGTGGGGTAGGCAGAGCTACAGAAATACCAATAACTCTAAAAAGACTTGTTAATAATTCTGTAACCACATTTTGCACAAGTAGGCTAAGATGTTTACAAGTGGAATATTAGTAACAGGTTGCAACCCCATCGCCCAACAGTACTACAAGCCCTTATTCCCTTAGTCGCCTTTTACGATATCCACAAACACATCGAGTGGCACTAGTCTAACCCGGCAACCACACAGCAAGTTTATAGGTTAAAAAAAAAACTATTTGCTACACTAACATACTCGTAAGTATTTAACTACAATTAAAAAAGACCTTGTAAAACTAAATGCGTAGTATACTATTCGGAACCCAAGCGATCAGCTAATTGAAGAGAGCCGGGAATTCCTTGAACCGGGAAAAATGCCCGGGACAACATGCCCGGGGCGGGATTTAATCAATTAAGAAATAAACAGGGTTCGCTCATCTACAGCGAAAAAAAGTTCGTTTGTTCATCGCTCGGAATATTGAAGAAATCTTTAAAAAGTATAGAACTCAGTTACCTCAGTATAATGCTTAAAGCTCAGTAGGTTATTTGAAGAAATCCCTTTTCATTTTGATATGACACTTAATTACAATAAATAAAAAAAAACTTATTTTGAAATTGTTAAGAGCTACTCATAATTTTAGGCCTTTTTGTTTATTTCTAAAAATTTTCTGCATTATACTAAATTTCAAATAGTTCTTATGTTTATAAAATAGGATAAGGAAAAAATTCTTAGTGGCCTAACGCTAATAATTAATAATACAATTGTAATATTTCCTCGCAGTATGAGAAAAACCTATGTCTGCCTCAGCAAAAGGGGAAATCAAAGTAAAGTCTTACACTAGAGGGTCGGCCCTCTATATGACTCGTCCATAAAACTCGTACTTTCTACCCTCGGCTACATGACATATAATATTGATTATAACTATTCAATAGATACATTTTATTATTATATATGGCTCTCCCTACTTTTAGAGCCCATATAAATATAACAACCTCACCGATTTTCATGAAATCCAACTCAGAACAATCCTGATTAAGCTAGCACTGTTTAAAACAAACCAAATCGATCCATTTTACGACACAATGCCACACACACACTCACACAAAAACACACGTTAAATTAATAAAACCTAGTGTCACAGGTTAAAAATCAATGTTATTATTATGTATGTATGTAAACTCTTTATTGCACAAATTTTATTGGGAAATTCTGAAATTCTGAAAAATGAATGCAGTTTTTTTTCTTAGTAAAATCGATCACATGGTTGCTAAGAACAGATCTCCGTATGTCTTATAGTTTCAGAATTTCCCATACTGACCGATATAAATGAGACACCTGTATATTATTATGGCTCTCCCTAGTTTTAGAGCCTATAGCAATATCACCAATTTTCATGAAATTTAACTAATAACAATCCCAATTAATCTAGCTCTCTTTAAAACCAGCCAAATCGGTCCATTTTAAGACATAATTGCCACAGACACAAAAACACGCGTTAAAGTAATAAAACCTAGTGTCACAGGTTAAAAATCATTTACCCATGTGTTACGTAAAGCCATTAAAATTTATGCACACTGCAGTTCCTGCAGCATCATATTGGGTCGTTAAACATGAGTGCTGAAGCCATCTAAACTCCACCAAGAGATTTAGTTTAAACGGATATCGAAAACGTGTTTAAATTTAACGACACAGATGGCCTGGCGCTCTAATGCAATTTGCTTAATCCAATCTTGCTTTTACGTCGTAATGGTGGAAAGATCTTGGGCAGGGTCCGTCTGGAGCACTTTGAACCGCCCAGCAACGTTAGCATGGTCTTCTCGGTGCGGGAAGAACACAACCGGTAAAATTACTAAGGTAAAGGCGGTTGCGGCCTTGAGGTTTTTACCGTAAGATTGCAAATATCTATGAGCTTTTACCATCAGGTGGCCTGAGAGCTCGCGTACCTTCTCCATGTTATAAAAACCGTGCAAGAGCATGTCGGACCATGCTCAGTGTAGGGTTCCAAGGCCGTTAAGTGCTACAAACATAAAAATCAACAAGTAATAACAAATTTTCTATTTAAAGTAATTTCGTGCCGTCTTAGATGATTTTCGTAAGTATAAACACTTTAATCGCCTGAATCTCAAGAACCAATGATGTCTACTTAGTCGTGATAGTTTTCCTTTTTAATTCGTTGTTTGCGCTTTCATTTAAGTTTTTTTTTCAGATTTTTTGAATTTTTAGTTTTGGCTGTAGTTGGGGACACTTGACTCTAACAAAAATTAGCGCTTTAAAGCTTAATATTTCATAAACGGATCCCTTAATTGAAAAATGTTTGTACATGCCTATAGGGCTATAGGGAAGACGAGAAAAAAAATTACATCCCCACGTTACGTGTAGGGGAGGTACCGATTTTTTTTTTATATTTGGTCGTGCCACCTTGTTGGCATGACTTATATGCATATTCATGCCAAAAGACACCTTTCTAGTACTAAAAGACTTTGCACTAGGGTGTGGACGGACGGACGGATGGACATGGCCAAACTAAAAGGGTTCCTATATTTGACTAAGGAACCCTAAAAAAGTCCTTGGCGTTATTTATCTATTAAAGGTTTTCCAACAGATACAAGATTAAACACGAGAAAATAATCGTAAAATTATCAATAAAACCGGGCAAAACCATTCCGGACCATGATCAGTGTAGGGTTCCGAAGCTATTACTACAAACAAAATAAACTACCTATATCAAAAACCAACAAGTATAAACTATTTAAAGTTATTTGGTGCTGTTTTATGATTTTAGTAAAAATCTCAGAAACTTATCAAGTCTTCGTCGTTTTATTTTTCCTACTCAATTTGGTATATTATTATAAATTAGCTTCTTTTTTTACTTTTAGAACTGGCTGTTTTAGCTCTAGGGGGGGGGGGGGGATAAGCGCAACTTCTACGAAAATAAAATTTATCGAGTTCAATATTTCCCTAAAATGTATAAAAACATGTTTACATAATGATTTTAGGAGGTATCTAATGATACCTCACTAGAAGATGTAATATAAAAATATATCTTTGCTCTACATAGTTACGCCAGGGCCCCGAAATTATTTTTTGTTCAAGGTTTTATTTTACGACTATTAAATTTTTATGTCGTTTTCTGCCTTTTTCCTCATAGCAATTGCAAGGAAATTAAAGAACAAAGAAAGACGAAAAATACATTACCAAATTTTCTTTCGGCCAAAATGTAATAAAAATTCCTGAAAGGAGAAACTACAAAATAACAAACCAAACACGAAGAAAAAACATATAGCAACATAAATAAGCCGAAGCTGAAACAAAAGGGAGTTAGTCCCGATACCGGACATTTAAACCCTCTAAATTAAATTCCTCTTGGATTCCAGTGTATTTTAACCGTTTCCAATTATTCAGATTAGATGGTTTACGAGTTTATTGAGAATATTTAATGAAGAGGTTTGGATTATCTTGGGAAATGTAGATGAATACTTATCTAAGAATACAGTCAAACAATTTGATTCCTAGGCCAATATGGAACTATTTGTTCTATATTGGCCTAGTGATGTGATAAATCAAATTATAAGAGACTTCGAATCACATAGTTTATTGCTACAAATTAAATACAAAAGTTGTTATAAAATAGTTAGTGTTGTCTAGAATTATTTATAAAATAATACTTAATACGTTGACGACACGCTAGCCTAGTGGTAGTGACCCTGCCTTCGAAGCTAGGGGTCCTGGGTTCAAATCCTGGTAAGGGCAAATATTTGTGTGATGAGCACGAGTATTTTGTTCCTGAGTCTTGGATGTTTTATATTTATCTAAGTATATATTTCTCTATGTAAGTAAGTTTATCGTTGTCTAGTACCCATAGTACAAGCCTAGAGCTTAGTTTGGGACTAGGTCAATTTGTGTGAGATTGTTCTGTGATTATTATTATTACTTATTATTATTTATTTATACTAATACCTGTTAATAAAACTTTAAATAATTACTTTTAATATAATTTTATTTAAATGACCGAGATAGTCACGCGGTACCTTGGCAATTCCATACATTTTCAATCGAAACATAATTGCTAACCATTGTCGAATGCAAATCGTCTAGCCCCACTGTATAGATCTATTGACATTCTATATTTGAAATTTGACGTCAGTTCCATATTAAACATATTTGTACATAACAATAACATACAACAGGGCCTCTATTCAGGTGCGTTAAAACTATATCGTGTTTGACACGTTTAAGAATCGTTTATGTCACAGTCGCCGTTATTGTAAATGACATAAGAGTTATCAAAACGTTGACAATACGGAAACAGGTCAGAAACGATGTCGTTATAACGCACTTGAATAGAGGCCCTGGTCCTTCACTTAAGTTTTTCACCTTTCTACTCGTAGTATTGGATAGGATTTACACGTTGTATTGTATAGGTACTAGTTTAAATCTATCTAAAACTATATAACCTCCCGATTCCGGAAGTTGCCAGCGCATGAATGGAGGGAAAGACTTTAATGAAAGGCTAGGGTTACCACATTTGCTTTGGGCGGTAATTAGGGTTGGCGCCGTGGTTGCACCCCTATACATCTACCCGCATTACGGTGTTTAACTAACTACCCATTGAAACTAATTTTTCTCAACACTGCTCAGCGTATGAACATTTTTAGATTGGTTTGGGATCAAAAAACATCACGTATATGACAGGCCTTTTTCATATAAAAAAATAATATTCTTGGCCTATTTCGTATATATAAGTAAATCATTAAAAAAACATACATTTGTCTGCCTCAGTAGAAAATGCATTTAATTGACTCGTTGATTAGAGATATAATATAACTCATCCATAAATCACGTACTTTGTACCCTCAGCAACAATGTACTATTTCTCAATGTACAGGATTAAAATTGGGTGCAAAGTAAAAATTTTTGAAAATGTTTGGTCACGATCGTTTTGAAATTATTCTTAGTTAACATTTTTTTTTCAAAAAGTTGTCATTTAAGGTTGTAGCTACCTACAAGTATTTTATGTACTGTCGTGTTTATTTCTTACTTCACATAGAGAACATTATGTATGTAGAAAACAATCACAATATTGATTCTTAAGGCTAGCGAAATATTAATATAGTATTATAATAATTATATCTAATATAGTTACTTTATTCGTATAAAAACAGAAAGAAATTCATATTTCATCTATTTAAAGAAGCATTTATTACACTTTTTTTCTTCATTAATTTACTTAAGGGGGCACCGAGCTTTTTGCGCTCATTAACTTTAGGTATTTTATGCACTCTGTGTATGTGTGCGTATAGCACACCAGCAAGGAGCGAGCCGGAGCCATGCGCCGGCCGCGCGCCGCGCCTGACTGACGAGCCGTGCGCCGATCCACTAGGCGCGGAGGTTGCTACCAATGTTTACAAAATAAAAAAAACATAATCGATTCCGAATACTTTTATTAAAATATTGACTATAAGAAGTTAAAAACTTTTTTCAGTCTACATTTTTTTTTAAATTTTATGTTTACTGTCGGTAGGTAAGGTAGGATTGAATTACTTGTATGAGGTACAGTCACATCACGAGATTGTTGAGCCACTCTAGAACCCACTCACAGATAGATAGATAATTTTTAATTAATGTCGTTTGTACATCTAAGGTGTATTTAGCTAGTGTTAAGTTATTTATAATATTTATTGGGCAAATTGTTCGGCTAAAGAGAATAAATCATAAGTAAAAGCCGTACATCTTCCAATCGGCCATCTTCCCTCTCCGAAGGTTACCGGGAGAACCCTTTCATAGAAAGTTGACGGTAAATTTTGACGTAAATAATTTCTTTTGCGTGACTTGACGCTGTCATTACTCATTAGGACAGAGTTCTATGGTGGCTCAACAACCCCGTGATTTAATGTGACTGTATATTGAAATGTAATAAAACCTAATTACCTTTATTGACAATATTCTAAGCACAAAATAAAGTGAACTGAATAGAATACCTAATGTAAAGTAATAAGAACGGCTGAGTAGGGCAAAAATCCCAATCATGGACCCTTTCTTCAAGATATTATTTTTAACTGACTTCAAAGAAAAGGAAGTTCTCAGTTTGACCTGTATGTATGTATGTATGTTTGTCCGCGATTATCTCACGTTTGGCTGAACCGTTTTTAATGCGGTTTTCAGAAAAGTATTTGTTTCACATAGGAGAAGGTTTTGGTATTTTAACCGTTTTTAAAAAAAAGGATCTTAGTTTGTACGAATGTTTATCCATGATTATTTCCGCAAAAACTTCAATGTCTGATTCTGATCACTATAAAGTATAAAATTAAATTGATGTTTTAAAAAACTAAAAACTTAAAGCTGCTGTATCAATCACATATTTAGAAGTTCCTACTTAATGTTTGTATGTATATAATGTAATGAATAATGTACGCAGGTATCTTTAGAAAAAAATATTAGGACATAAGAAACAACAATAATCAATATCGGATTTTACTTCACGGCATTATTTTGTCTGTGTGAGTAAGCAATGTCATTGTCTATTTCTCCATCCACTGAAAGACAAGAAATTTGGTCCATTGGCATCCTGTAATAAAACAGAACGTTTTGATTTAACTATAATTTATTTATTAACAGAATTAGTTTTTGGATGAAATTTTGTAATCCTCATTCTATAAAAATAATTCGTATTTGGGACTTACAATTCCATTGTGTGGTAAATTTTATAATCGATGTCAACCAATTCATTTACTCTGTAAATTGAAAAAATTATAAAGATAATGTGAAAATTGATACTAAATTTATTAAAATGTTTTCCTATACACCTCTTACGATTTTTACGCATACCTCACCGGTTCATTAGGTACCTAACTCTTCGCTTTGTAGCGAAGTGCCAACAACTGGAACATTAACCCTATAAATAAAAAAATATGAATAATTTTGCAATTTTACTCATTTGTTGAAATATAGTTGTTAGGTACTGAGTATACTTACGGAGTATTCTCTTTGTATTCAGATTTCTGGAGATGTCTTGCTCTAGAAATATTGAAACCATCCCAAGAAGTAACAATATTATATAATTAATTATAGTAAAAAAAACCTCGGGTCGTTCTAAGAAGCCTGTTTTGCCTGTAAATGTGTTTTTTTAGCTAAACTATTTTTATATCTTGGTAAATATTCACCATAGAAGTGTATTTTTTATATACCTACTAATTAAAAGAACTTCGCGTGTTGTTTAAAATTACTTGTGTAAATAAACCAATTTTGGCCCAAAACATCAAGACTACAACTAAACGATTACAAAGTCTTAGTAATACAAATCGATACATCTCGAAAATCAGTCTATGTTGCTACCGATTTATTTTCTCCTCCCTTAGCGTGGCATTTTGACAACTGTCAAATCAGGTTTCTTAGAACTACTCCACTATTAGTAGGTTTACGATTTTAACTAACTTCATTTCTTCACGCAAGCGTTTAGCATTGTGCTTTTGCCAACCCCTTCTCTTCCTTTCTTGGTTGTGTTTGTTCCACATTTAAAATAAAGTGAATAATCACAAAAATCGCGATAAACGCAACCAACCACCAAGCGACACAGCCTCCACGTCCGACGGCCGAAGCCTGACTAATGCGGACATGGGGGAAACGTGACGGCTCTGGCTAAAATGGACGAAACGCGTGCGAATTTAGGTATTTCCTTCATATTAGTAAAATAAAAACACATTTTCAAATCTAAAGTGTAGAATATATAGAAGACGTGTAGTTTTGTTGTAAATCCAAAACTGATGATCTTCCGTGAAGTAATTACGCCGTACTTAGTGTTTATTTTGTTATGTAGAGGTATCTTTGGATGTTTTTTCTATCGAGGGAAGTACAAGTAATCGTGTTTCTAAAGTATATGATATATAGAGTGATTCCTTAAATATCTTACATATGAATTGCATAACTAAAGCTTCAGTAAAAACAATGTAGCAGGCGATCAAACAAACGCATTTTTTTCGTAATTACGTATCGTTGCCTCGGCGCACTCTTAATAAATTGTCATTTAGTTGACACTGACGTCGTTAGTAAGGATACTACAGTAGATATTTAATTGTTGTTGTTTTGATTATTTGCATGTTATTTTTGAATTCTTTGATTATTAGTATTTATGTCGGCAATCTCAATGTATTTTCATATTTTTTGACATTTAATGCAATTTATATTGTAATATCACATTGATGAATAAATAAACTAAACTAAACTACTTAATCAGTATTTCGTTTTTTTTTCTAGATCTAAGTATTCTATTTCGATTCTGAAATATGAGCATTATCTCTTGCTTTACACATTATTATTACAAAGTTGCCAGTTATTAATAATGGGCGGACGATGGATGCAAATTACGTCAAAATCATGTCAGACGATATACGTAATATGGATGAGACTACAATTGGTTTTAAAAAGAGCGAATAATTGCAAAATTTTAATATAAAATTATTACTGTCGTAAATAATAAAATTATTTATGTATTGTCTTTTTGTCTTTCCTTTTATGGTTTTCTATCCACATATACCTATAGGTAAAATTTACAAGTGCTCAGTACTTTCTTAATGTACTAATTAAGTACAATGGAGGTATTATGCACTTACTGATAGGTAAGGACCAAAACGTTGGCCACGCTAACTCACGCAATTAAATTTTCTATTAAACTTTTCCGTTGTGACACAACAATTAGCCATACATTTTACATGGGATAATTTTCGTGTCACAACGGACATTTTTCACTTTTGTTGTTTGTATTGTTAACTACGCTTAACTATGGTCCAACTATTTGGTCCTTACGCTGATATGTATACTCGTAACAAAAACTGCACATATTTGTATACATAATTATTACTCGAATAAAAGTCTTATCCATCTTATGTTTTCGTTAACATATTGTATCCATCGTCCGCCCTTTAGTTATAACTATAAACCCTAAGTGAAATTGCTAAAGGTATGTTTCGGTCAAATCTTGCATGTCAACTTCGACCCATTTATGGTTATAAAAATGGATTGAAATTATAATTATACCGATATAAACCCGATGGTAATGCAGAATCATGGTGGCAAAGAGGGGATCGTATCATCATATATAAAGTTCAAAATACATAACGGTTCATAATACATAATCGTCATAATATACAACGTGTTACAAAATAATCCGGTAAAAAAGAAATTACGAAAGTAGTGTCAACCCTAGTACTACACGCCACGACACGCCTAGCACTAGCCTAGTTGGGAGTCACCCTGCCTTCGAAGCTAGGGGTCCTGGGTTCAAATCCCGATATTTGTGTGATGAGCACGAGTATTTGTTCCTGAGTCTTGGATGTTTTCTATGTATTCAAGTATATATTTCTCTATATAAGTAAGTTTATCGTTGTCTAGTACCCATAGTACAAGCCTAGAGCTTAGTTTGGGACTAGGTCAATTTGTGTGACATTGTTCTGTGAATTATTTATTTATTTATTTACTGTATACGTAAAATACTGAACTGACGTTATTTAATAAGGGTTGACACTACTTATGTAATTTCTTTTTTACGGATTATTTTGTAACACGTTGTATAATAGTTTTATTTCTGAAACCGTATAGTTTGCAGGATTTTATAAAATGCTGTTTTTTAGAACCCATTATTTAGGTTAGGTTAGGTTTGTTTTATAACAATCCTAAAAAAATAAGGTGAGAAATATAACCATTATATAATAATAACCATTATGTATTCTGAACTTTAGTTATAATGATACGTACCCGTTAAAGAGTTGATCTGATGATGAAGTCGGAGAGGATAACATCTAGCACTATCTGTGTCGTAGAAAAGACCACGGTGTGAGCTCTTTAGCCATTATTAGAAGTTTTTTTACTTATTTTCTAAGCAAAAAATAACGAAAACACGGATTGTTTTCAAGACAAACCTCTATAAGCATGATTTTTCAAACACCTTTTAAAATATTTTCTGATGTCAATTGATGCGATGCTGAAATATATTTTTTCTTACCTATTACAATCACTTTGTTGAAACCATACTTTTTTATTTAAATTAACTGCTAGCTACTGTGTATGAGTTCTAAAAAATAGACTTTAATTAAAAATTCAATGACTCGCGACGTTACATACTACAGGGTCCGAAAAACCCCCACATTTATTTTAGCCAAGCTAAACATGTTAATGGGGTTCAAAGCTCTTAATGAAGGGCTGGGCGGCCTCTGTTTTGTCGCCATTAAACTGCTACATGGCATTTTAAACTGCATCTGTGAGAAAATAGGGACGAATTTGTTTTGATTTATGAATGGAAAATACGCCTTTTTATTGGGGTGTGTCGGACGACTTTGCGGTTCATGCAACACTACTTTGGTGGTAAAAACAAATTGTGCGCTTGAAACTCTGCCAAATTAAAGTGGTTTTAATAAAGGTTGGAAATACGTGTGAAATACAAGAATCATGTTGCTAGTTGCTATACTCGTTTTACAATAATTATAAAGTTGATTTTATCGCCACTGGCATTGACTATGGTAATTAACACTTCTAGTTTTTGTATAGCATTTAGACATGTTCGGCCGGCATTAGGCATTCACAATCAGGGCCCGAAGCATGGCCGCCGTTATCGATGTGGATGAACGTGGATAACACATCTATCACTCTCGCACGTACGCGACGTACTGAGGCCCTAGGCAAGATGCGTACTCTAATTAGCGTTTCTATTCGTTTAGTTTTTAAACCAATCGTGACTTTTCGCATACCGTGATCTGCCAGTGACGCGATGGGTTTAAAAACAAAACGAATAGAAACGCTAATTAGCGTCCGCGCCTTGGCTAGGGCTTCTGGTCAGAAAGTGACAGATGCGTTAACAACGATCCACATCGATAAAGGCGACCATGCTACGGGCCTAGTAGATGTCTTAAAAGACAAATTGAAGAAGTTCTGACTTGATTATAGCTCCTAAATATTGTATTAACCGCCCTTTACATGAACATAGTTATATATGTAGTTTATGTAACTTTAAGTATGTATATATATAAATGTGTAAATATATATTTCTGTATCGATTTATGTATTCGAATGGCTTTATTTGTTAGTTTGATTTTTTTTTTCAAAATTAATGTGTATTTGCCTAATCGAAGCGCAACCTTTCATTTTTCACAATCTCTTAAGTGGTAGGACCATCCATCTTATCCATTAACCACCCGCACAGCAAGTGTTCGCATTGTTGTGTTCCGGTGTGGGGATAAGACAACCAGTGAAATTACTAGCATCGTAGTCCTCAGGGTTGGCAACGCATTTGAGGTCTTAGGATTATGGCCTTCAGAATTCAAATGTCTATGGGTCTCAGATTCAACTTACCATCAGGTGGCCTGAGTGCTCGTGTGCCTTCTCCTTAACATAAAAAAAAGTTTACATTTGCGTTTTTTTATCTTCACCGTATTGATTTTGGTTTTCTTTTTGTATAAATACATGCATCTTACACGTATATATAGGTGATCACATACATCGCATCTTTAGAATTATAGTGACCCAATCCAAATATATTGAACTTCGATTTAGGTCTCTATAGCACTAAATTTATGACTCGAAATCGAAAGCTGAAAATGTTTGAATTAGGTCACTATAATTCTAAAAGTGCGACATGTTCTAGGCGTCAGCAAAACTATACTATGTTTCAACATAGCGTTAAATAATTTCTGACACGTTCTTATGCCTCTAGTAATATATTCCTTCATTTTTTCTTTGACTCTAATCGTGTCAAATTTTATTGCTGTTGGTTGTACATTTGAATAAATATCTGGTGACAATTCCACACAAATATACCTAGTCCCAAACTAAGCTCTAAACGATAAACATACTTTTATAGAGAAATACCTACTACATAGAAAACATTCAACACCTAGCACCAATACCGGGAATAAAACCCAGCTCCACTAGCTTCATACACTGCGTCGTCACTACAAACCAGGCTCAACGTGTCATCAACACTATAGGTGCGAGCGAAAATAATTAAAACCCGAGCGATTTTTAAATTAAAACAAATGAGAATCGAAACGAATGCGCCGCTTTATGAGTTTCGTGTTATTGCAGTTTCAGGAACGAAAATATGGAAGGACATTTCGGTTGTGATATTTTTAAATACTGAAATGAAACGAACGTTTTCTTGCTATAAAAAACACGTTCGTGTCGCTTCCGTTTGACTTTTTAAAAAGGTGTTTTTTGCCAATGTCGAGATATAAATAATCCCCCCTTTACGAGTTTTATGGAGAAATAAGTGCATGGATATCACACGTGAGTACAATCAACGTTCAACAATAGGTTGCTGCAATGTCTTCGATGATCTACACGTCTCTAAAGAACGCTTGTGTTTCCATTAAAATAGAGGTTAACTTTATAATTATAAAGTAGCAAATGTAATTCATCTAAACTTTGCTGTCAAAATATTTCGCCCAGAAAAATATATTGAAAATATGTTAAACTATTTATATCAAATAACATGCAATGGACTATTGATTCAACGCTGGAAGATTGAGACGATGAAATTTAAACTAGCTATCTGTTTGCCATTAAAATTAAAATTATAATTATCATAGTACTGACGCATACTTAGCTTGTAATTAATAACTAAAGGTCTCCATGTTGATATCTCGTTAGAGTAAATCATAGCGCTTTGAGCCTGTGACAACCATGTTAATATAACTGTAAGTTTACCACTGACAGAGAGTTTGCCTTCATTTAATTTTCAACTTTAACTTCAGACAAATAAAGCGATTTTCAGAATACTGTTACCCACGTCTACCGATTTAGTAATAACTATTTTATTTGTATAAGATTAAAGCTGAAAATTAAATGAAGCTAATCCATTTGTTAGTGGTAAACTCAAAATAATTCTACTGTATTGGGCTGGGATTCTACACGGTAGTAACCAATCACCGGATTGGCGGGGGCTAAAACTTTTTGTCGTGACATAGGGATTGTACGTTTCTTGCAAAAGCCAGTCGTACCTTTATCTTCTATATTTGAACGATCAGCATTCCATGAAGATAGACGATCTTTTTTCTTGAAAGAAATTTTTAACCGACTTAAAAAACGAAAAGGTTTACGGCGGCCATCAGTCTTCGTTATCAGTTCCATTTCACCAAATGATACTTTTAGAATGCAAATGCCTGACTTGTTACTGAAAATGCTGAAATCACTAACGTATTCCTATAATATTTGAGGAGTTCCCTCGATTTCTCTAAGGTTCCATCAACAGATCCTGACTTGGTGACAAAATCTATCCACAATTGTAGGAGTTATCGAGTAACAAACGCACAAAAAAAACAACATCAACATTATACATTCGAATTGAGAATCTCCTCCTTTTTTGGAGTCGGTTAAAAACAGAGTGAGACAGCTATGAACTGTACGGTGGTTTCTGTACGGTGTAGAACAAAGTGCCAAGTATTGTATTGTTGCCAGCTATAAAATTTAGAATTTAAGTGCACCTTAACTAAAAGGTACCGTGATTTTGTGAAAACAGTTGTTTCCTCATTGTCGCTGTAAACTAATTTTTTTTTTCTTGTTTTATCCCAGAAGGAGAGGCAAAGGACATAAATCCATACAGCCTAGTCATAGACTGCTGTAAACTATGATATTTTAGACTTACTGGCCGTCGTTTGCCATTCTCTTAGGTCATAGGTTTTTTTCCCCGCTGAGTAAACAAAAAACAGAAAGAAATAGTTTGTCTTGTTATCATTATTTCCTTTTCTCGCGCCAGGACTCACAGATCTTCCGTAGGTGTTTATCTTAACCTTCGCGCTTCACTGACTTTTTATATGTATCCCTCAGAGAGCAGAGCCTATTCTCAGGATATTATAATTTATAATAGTACATGGAGCACGAAATTCTACCACCTATTGAGTAAGTAAAGTTGGCGTAACGTGTCAGCGAGGAAATGTGTATAGCTCATAGAATAAGAACTAAACGCTTAGAAGGAGCGATAAAATAAAAGGCAACACGATACAGAGGCATACAGATCAGGGCTCGGATACCGGTTAAATTTTAAAACCTTTTCATTTCGGTTACGTTCGCATAAACCGGATTGTAACCGGTTTTAGGGACACCTTTATATAAAGTTCTTTTTGAATTAACCGGTTTCGTAAGAAAAAAACTGGTTCATCTAGACGCACGTCACGCACTATAAACAAGCTCCGCATAGTGATTTTATTCAGTATATATATATAGTAGTTTCAAGTTTACGTTTCTCGACTCGCCGCTCGTGGAATCAACCGGTATTTTTTAAATCGGTTCCGAGCCCTGATACAGATAGCTGATATGCACAGTCTTATTGGGATTCAGTATGCCAAAAAGAGACAGGACAATAAGCTAAAATATTATTTCATGGTCGTACACTTTTGCTGTCGTACACTGTTGCATATATTATTATAATCTACGACCATCTCCGGTTGGTGTCGTTGGAGACCAGTTTACACGCGTTGAAAAAACCTCGGTGTGTAGTGTACGGCTAGATTTAGCAAGAACTGTTCTCTTCACTCTTTCCTTTTTTAACTTATTGAACATTTATATTGAAATTTCCGAGACAGGTATAGATTTCGTTTTAAGGCTCCTTCTATGACTTTAGTTCTTATTCTATGGTATAGCGATTACAACAGCGCCCTTGTGTCCATATTGAGTTGCTAGCACGTTTTTTTTTTTATGTTAAGGAGAAGGCACACGAGCACTCAGGCCACCTGATGGTAAGTGAAATCTGAGACCCATAGACATTTGAATTCTCAAGATTATAATCCTAAGACCTCAAATGCGCTGCCAACCCTGAGGACTAAGATGGAATGCCTCTATGCTAGTAATTTCACCAGTTGTCTTATCCCCACACCGGAACACAACAATGCGAACACTGTTGCTTGGCGGATGGTTAATGGATAACATGGTGGTAGCGATCCGGACAGACCCTGCGCAGGGTCCTACCACCACTAAAACGTTGATTTTCCATTGTGATTAAGTAAGGAAGCAACCACACCGGAGCTTAACGGTGCGTAAATTACGGTCCTTCAAAATTGACGCAATGTTTAGTATGAGTTACTCTTTTGTTTACATAAAAAATAGAAAAGTAAATATGTAGTCAAATACTAGCATAGGAAAAATCCAAAATTCAGAAACAAATACTCGCGCTCGTGTGTACCTGCCCTTACAGGGATTTGAACCTGGGACCGCTAGCTTCGTAGGCAACCAACTACCAACTAGGCTAACGCACATGTTTTATCCATGGACTTGTTTCTCTATTGAAGAAATACACCTTGTTAAATCAAAATGCAAGCCATTATTAAAAAAAGCGGCCAAGTGCGAGTCGGACTCGCCCATGAAGGGTTCCGTAGCAGCAAGTAACATAATATAAAAGTTCGTTGTAGCTTTGATCAATGTTTTTATGACGTATTAAAAAAAAACTACTTACTAGATCTCGTTCAAACCAATTTTCGGTGGAAGTTTGCATGGTAATGTACATCATATATTATTTTTACATTTATCATTCCCTTATTTTAGAAGTTACGGGGGGGGGGACACACATTTTTCCACTTTGGAAGCGTCTCTCGCGCAAACTATTCAGTTTACAAAAAAAATTATAATAGAAACCTCAATATCATTTTTGAATACCTATCCATAGATACCCCACACGTATGAGTTTGATGAAAAAAAAATTTTTGAGTTTCAGTTCTAAGTATGGGGAACCCCAAAAATTTATTGTTTTTTTTCTATTTTTGTATGAAAATCTTAATGCGGTTCACCGAATACATCTACTTACCAAGTTTCCACAGTATAGCTCTTATAGTTACGGAATAAAGTGGCTGTGACATACGGACGGACAGACGGACAGACATGACGAATCTATAAGGGTTCCGTTTTTTGCCATTTGGCTACGGAACCCTAAAAAAAATGTGGAAACGTAAGTGTGTTTTAAGGGATCGTTTTACGTGCTACTTCAAATAGTAAGGGAGAGAATGCGACTTAGGTATAATTGAAAATTTCGTGCTATGGCTACAAGACCAATATTATACTCGGTTTACCCGTATTGAAGTCGTATTGTTTATTGTCGTTAATAAGAGCTGGCATAACGGTTGTTGACGTTAGAGCTTAACCTAAAATTAAGCGTAATAGACTTACTTAAATAATAAAATATATACATATTTATTTGCATAGACTAACTTACATACAAATGCATTTTTATATTAAAATAATATAAGCTGCAACTTACCAGTAACGCCATCTACTGTACTTTATTGTTAACAGTATTATTAAAGCTAGTTTAATATGGTAGAAAAGGGTATGCATATACGCCTTGACAGCGAACATACGTACCTCTCTCGCTCATATTTTGGCAAATTTCCGTGCAAAACTCTGTCTTTTCTATCTCCCGCATAATCCACCAGTTACAACGGTAACAATACGACACCTAACAATAGAGGTAAAAAATGGAAACCATTTAGGAGTAGGCGTACGAGCACTGAGGCCACCCGATGGTAAATGCAATCTGAGACATTTGAATTATCAAGACTATAATCTTAAAACTATAATCCTAAGACCTCAAATGCGTTACCGTTGAGGACTAAGATGGATTTCGTCTATGCTAGTAATTTCACCGGTTATATTATCCCCGTGTGGTTGCCGGGTTAGAATAGTGCCACTCCATGTCTTCCCGTGGATATCGTAAGAAGCGACTAAGGGAATAAGGGCTTGTAGTGGTTAGGCGATGGGCTTGCAACCTGTCACTAATACACTGGTAAACATCTTAGCCTACTTCTGCAAAATGTGGTTACAGAATTATCAACAAGTCTTTTTAGATTTGTTGGTATTTCTGTAGCTCTGCCTAACCCACTCTGGGAATTAAGGCGTGATGTTATGTATGTGTGTATGTATATTATCCACACGCGGTGGTAGGTTAATGGATAAGATGGTGGTAGCGATCCGGGCGGGCTCTACACAGGGTCCTACCATCACTCCAATTATGTCAAGTAGTATGGTGTTTTGCAACCATACGCGGGCGCGCTGCATCCCTGGTGCGCCGGGAGCGGGACAGTCCCAATACCATTCTAAAAATGATAGCTGATAAGACTGATCGTGCTATTATGTCACACTGCGGGATTGCATACTCCCACCAGCATTATTAAATGGTAGGTAAATAACATAAATACTATTTATGTGTCATGTTACATGAAGTAAATGATTTGATTTCTTTTTGATTTGATAGATTAAAGACAGTACTGGCTTAAATTAGCTTAAGTGTCTAACATCTAGAATAATGCTAGCTCCCTGCCGCGAGGATAAAACACTTTACGGCCGCAGTTAGAGTCAGTTAATGAGAATTAGTCGGTCCTTAGTGACGATTTTGTATACTAGTTCCAAAAAGGAGCGAGATAATGGTTTTTTAAATGTCCGAGTACGGCAGTTAGAGTTTTTATGTTAAATTGTAAAATAGACCTAAGGTCTAACATAATAGAAATGGAAATAATCTGTTGCTTACTTATATCGCACCTTCGGTAGGACAAGGGCACAATTTCCCCTTCAGTAACATTGTACATTGTGCCTTTGTACTACCAGACAAGAGCACAATTTCCCCTTTAGTCACATTGTACATTGTGCCCTTGTTCTACCGAAGGTGCGATATGTATAATATCACATTTATTCGAGGTCTCCTTTCGTACCTGGCAGGAAACTCTTCTAATAATTTCCATGATAGTTTACAAAAAATGTTAACAGTTTCAACTTTCTGGTAAAAAGACTACAAGTAAAGTTGAAGTTCAGACTTTGAGTAATTGACGTAAAAATCATAACTGCTTTTTATTCCGCTATTAATAATTAACGGTCATGAATGGAACCCAAATTATGTTCTTAATATGCTAGTATCTAAATGGTGCGAATGGAACCAACGACTTTACCAATGATTAAAACCTCTAGTCACTGTCGGACGAAAATAGGCAGAATAGCTTTGCAATTACACAAATCATAATCATGGTCAAAAACCGGGCAAGAGCATGTCGGAGCATGCTCAGTGTAGGGTTCCGAAGCCGTTAAGTACTACAAACATAAAAACCGGGCAAGAGCATGTCGGAGCATGCTCAGGGTAGGGTTCCGAAGCCGTTAAGTACTACAAACATAAAAACCGGGCAAGAGCATGTCGGAGCATGCTCAGGGTAGGGTTCCGAAGCCGTTAAGTACTACAAACATAAAAACCGGGCGAGAGCATGTCGGAGCATGCTCAGTGTAGGGTTCCGAAGCCGTTAAGTACTACAAACATAAAAACCGGGCAAGAGCATGTCGGAGCATGCTCAGTGTAGGGTTCCGAAGCCGTTAAGTACTACAAACATAAAAACCGGGCAAGAGCATGTCGGAGCATGCTCAGTGTAGGGTTCCGAAGCCGTTAAGTACTACAAACATAAAAACCGGGCAAGAGCATGTCGGAGCATGCTCAGTGTAGGGTTCCGAAGCCGTTAAGTACTACAAACATAAAAACCGGGCAAGAGCATGTCGGAGCATGCTCAGTGTAGGGTTCCGAAGCCGTTAAGTACTACAAACATAAAAACCGGGCAAGAGCATGTCGGAGCATGCTCAGTGTAGGGTTCCGAAGCCGTTAAGTACTACAAACATAAAAAACGACAAGTAATAATGAATTTTCTATTTAAAGTCATTCGGTGCCGTCTTAGATGATTTTAGTAGGTATAAACATTAGATCCTCTGTATCTCAAGAACCAATGATGTCTACTTAGTCGTGATAGTTTTCCTTTTAAATTCGTTATAGGTGCACTCATTTAAGTAATTTTTCTGATTTTTAGTATTTGCAGTTTTGGCTGCAGGAGGAGGAGGGGGGACACTTGACTCTAACAAAAATTAGCGCTTTAAAGCCTAATATTTAAACGGATCCCTTGATCAAAAAATTGAATGTACATACATACCTACAATATTTTTGAAAGTCCTATCCAACGACACCCCACACTATGGGGTAGACGAGAAAACAAAATACATTCCCACGTTACGTGTAGGGGAGGTACACTAAAATAAAATATTTTTACATTTTATTGTACCACTTTTTTGGCGTGACTTATTTGTATATTCACACCAAATTACAGCTTTCTAGTACTAAGAGTCTCTGCGCTAGGCCGCGGACGGGCGGACGGATGGACATGGCGAGACGAAACTATAGGGGTTCCTAGTTTGACTACGGAACCCTAAAAAGGCAAATATATACCTTTCCTTAAACCAAGCAAACTGATTTAAACAAGTCCAAACACCACAATTGAAGTTTGAATAAAACAAAAAAAAATACTGACAAAGCTGGCTCGTAAAACTGTAAAGGCTGTTCTTTCTGAACAACAACGCTTCTCACCTATGCTTTACAAACTTAACTGTTCATTTTATGGGGGCGCTACTGTCGCACATTAAGACCGATTTACTACCGTCAAAACGTTAGTACCAAATCCATCCACCCGCAAATGATAAAGTGGCGTTACACCTTCGTATAGTTTTGTTTGCTTTATGTTCACGGGTGACACGAAGAAGGTTTAACTGAATTAGGTCGGTCGTGCTGAAATGTTTGAATATCCCATGGCACAGATTTTATCCGCCCTTGGGTCGTGAGAAAGACTTATCATACGTATTTATGAACAGATGGTCAGGAATATGAAACTTTTAGAGGTTTTTTACTAGTAAATTTCTTGGCCTGATTGTGCAAAATTTGGTTACAGAATTATCAAGAAGTTTTTCTAGAGTTGTTAGTATTTCTGTAGCTCTGCCTACCCCACTCTGGGAATAAAGGCGTGATGTTATGTATGTATGTATGTAGAGGTTTTTTAGTGAAAATAACGTTTAGGTATACATACTTTGAGTTTTGCTTATGTTTGCACTATAAGAAACAAACAGGCATTTACCCTACCTATATTTAAATAGAAAATAATAAACGTCATTCTAGTCTAATTTTTTCATTAATAAAAGAAAGCCTTTTAGATGTATTGATATTTGTGTGATGAGCGCGAGTATTTGTTCCCGAGTCTTGGATGTTTTCTATGTATTTAAGTATATATTTCTCTATGTAAGTAAGTTTATCGTTGTCTAGTACCCATAGTACAAGCCTTGAGCTTAGTTTGGGGCTACTTCAATTTGTGTGACATTGTCCTGTGATTTATTTATTTATTTATTTATTTATTATTTATTTATTGGCAAGTCAAGGGGAAGGTTTAATCACTTTAAAGTGTGCAATTATAAAGGTTAATTTCTACTCTCCTTTCTTTTAAGTTGTTAACGTATTGTATTTAACTCGGTCGCCATTACTATCGCTTTAGTACCAATTTCACAATACGATATTAACCACTTAACAGACAGTTGTCAAAATATAAGAACTAACGGTCGATTAACATTGATTAAATTTAACATCGTATGGTGAAATTAGTACTTAGTAATGTAACTAATTACAATACCATGTCAGAAGCCTGACAGAGACATTAATTAACTATAGGACTGTACAAAAACAAAATTTTAAACCTAAATCCAATTAAAAGGAAATAAACTATTCCCATACACCCTCGAAAAGTATAAAAGAATGACCAGTTTCTCGGAAAATTCTACTACGACCCTTCACCTAAGTGATACGACGTGCGCCGAATCAAAGATTATTACTTTGCCACTAATATTAATGTGTCCCTTTGCTAGTAGAACTTCCAATTCTTTATCTGACATACACGTATTTAACTCGCAAACATCCTCTATTAAGTCATTATTATCCATCGCTCCGGGATTTCAAATATCCTAAATATCCAAAAATAAAATCACACAGTAATTACACATTCCCAGTCATAAAATTTTCACTCACGCCCCCATCGTCCGGGAGCGTATAACGACTTTTTTGTGGTTCAATAAAACAAAAAGCCTTCATCGTCTTTAGGGCCGTTGTCCATTAAAGCAAAGCCGTCTCTGGCCTGTTTAACGGGTAAATAAAATTAATTAGGCCCAAAACACATTTTCCGGGTGATATATGCCTTTGGGCCGTTCGAGGAATTAACGACGGGTTTTTACCCAAAATTGATGTAAAAAGAGCATAAAATGATTTGATTGCGTTTTGTTTATTATTGAGCAGGCTTTCCAAATGTGAAAAGTATAATATACATGTTTCCTGTGCCTCCAATCTTTTTTAAAGCCCTGACGTAATCTATCTGTGGGAGAGCGTTGGTGGCCTGGTGGCTTACGGGGTTGAATCGTGATCGTAAGTATCCGAGTTCGAACCGCACGTTCACCATGTACCAATAAGTTAACGTAAGTACATTACCCGATATTTTTAAGGTGATGGAAAAACATCGTGAGGAAACCTGCATATTCGAACAACTGAGTGTGTAAAAGACGGTAATTGCACAAAAGATCACAGGGGCCTATCTTTAAGATAAGAAAAGATCTATATGTGGCACAAAGCTGCCAAATATAAAGACCGAATTGGACGTTTTTTTAAAGAAAAACTATTTAATTGGAATGGTAATTATAGGTTTCACAAGAATAGGATAAGGAACGAGTATGCAAGAGGAATTTAAAAGCGGCGCCAGTAAGAGATAAATTGGAAGGTGATTGTCATGTTATGGGCATGTTATGAAGAGGAGTGAAAGTCACGTGACAAAAGAGTTTTAAATATAAATAAATAATAAATAAAACTGAAAAACAAGGGAGTGAATAATGAGATGACCGCTGATGGGGATGTATGGAAGAAAAAAGCGTGCTGCGCCGACCTCGGATGACTGGGATACGGGCAAGATGATAATGGTGATGATATTAATTGGATTCATGAACATCGGTTGGGCCGTTGGGCTTTCAGAAATCTCTTCTATATTATATTTTAGGAATTTTAATAAAGTTAAGCTTGACTGTGCAATCAATGACGACACGGTGGCCTAGTTGAGAGTGACACAGCCTCCGAAGCCAGCGGTCCTGGGTTCAAATCCCGGTAAGGGCAGATGTTTGTGTGATGAGCACGAGTATTTGTTCCCTGAGTCTTGGATGTTTTCTAAGTATTTAAGTATTTATTTCTCTATATAAGTATGTGTATCGTTGTCTAGTACCCATAGTACAAGCCTAGAGCTTAGTTTGGGACTAGGTCAATTTGTGTGAGATTGTCCCCTGATATTAATTATTATTATTTTATAAGTATTCATAAGGCTGCGTTTACACCAGAGCTGTGCGAGTTAGTGGAGTGGTGTGCGGGGAAAAAATCCACCAATAGTACTCCTAGCCTCGCATAACGCAGCTCTCCTATTGGTGGATTTTTTCGTCGCACACAGCTCCGCTACCTCGCACAGCTCTGGTGGAAACTCAGCCTAAGGGCCAAGCCACGACATTTTGTGACGGTGACTGCGGCAACAGTTAATAAGTTCAAACTAATCGCTGTATGGCATGACTCGTGGCATGACTCATACATCTCATGGGTTTGTTTGCTGCCGCTGACTGCACATTGCCGTCCCTGATTTTGTAGTGACAAGTCCATAGGTATGCAAAGTTAAATCATCCGAATCATGGATGTGGTAAGACTCTATGAACTTTGGGTCTGAACGGTGAATGCGGTGAAGGTGAAAAAAACTTGCTTCAAGTAATTCGTAAAAAAAATTATTCCATTTATATTCTACTTGACTGGTTTTTAGTATTTGTTGTTTTTCTTTATGGTATCTATAACTATAACCGTACCAAATTTGACGGTTGTACGTTCTACCGTTTTTGTGATACAACAAAATAAAAATACGTTGAAAAATACCGTTTCTTGTATGGCGTCTCCCTTTATTTTCACTTTATTTATTTCTTTTCATTTGTTAATAAATGCGCCGAATAACATATTCCGAAAATTCGCTACTTCTTATGATTCTAAAGATACAGCTCTTTGAATTTGGGACGGACAGACAGACAGATAGTGTAGGTAGGTAAAAGGAAGCTCAACTTATTTTCATAAACTTTTAGTATTTTGCTTAAGTGCAAAACTCAAAAAAAAAACCAAGTATATCACATTAAGGGGTTTTTTGTCAAAAAAAAAATACCAGTCTATCTATTACATTATCACTGTCTGTTTCATGCAAACTGTCATAAGTTATTTTATGTAAATGTATATCAAAATAAACCATTCTTATTCTTATTCCATATCCCGTCAACAGTAGATAGGTACGAATGTCACATTATCTTACAACCAATTAGGCAGATAATGGTGGTTGGCTTTTAAACTCAAAAAATTGCCGGTGTAAGCAACATAAAGCTATATTTTCAGTGAAATTAATATTCATTTAATAACCCGTTCGATGAGCTTCGACGTAAAGCGTTTAGATACTCCTTAATAGAATCACTAAAAGCGCGCGAACATTTCCATACCGGCCAAACTTAAATTTTCCACTGTTTTGACACTTGCGTTTTGACATTGCAATTTCTATTCATGAGCTTAGGTGACGTGATAACTAACAAAAGTAATATTGCGGTCAAAAAGCCTTAAAGCTAAACAAATACGATCGGTTTTAGATTTAATTTGGTGCATATATAACTTTGTGTTTCCACGTGGCCGGGTGCCATGTTTTAGTTTTTTTTTTGACAGTGACGGGGATTTTCCCCCGGTTTTAGGAACGAATTGCTTTATCATATTCTATGACTGCGAAATTATAAACGTGTGCACTAAATCACCTTTTAGTATGCGGATGTAGCGGCTATGACAGTTTGCATTACTCGTATGTCAGTTGTGAATAATGTGCTCGCTTAAAGTTTCATAGATTTTTTGAGAATGCTATTGGGAATTATACCTTGTTTTTTATGGTTTAATGGTGTTTTTTTTCTTAGAAAATACACCCTTGACCAGTTTGACCCGTCATTAGGTTTCCACAAACTGTGTGTTAATAAGTGTCTATCCTTGTGTAACCTTGATGAACACGACCACTCAGGCCAACTGATGGTAAGTGGAATCTGAGACGATTACAATCCTAAGACTCCATGTGCGTTGCCAACCCTGACGAAAACCTGCTGAAGTAAGGCCAACAAGACGAGATAAATAATGTAAAGCCTGACAAGATTGTATTTAGCCCTATATCAATAAAAAAATTGTATTGATATAGTTCAAAATATTTTTATTTGAAGAAATTGTAATACAAATTTAAAATTCCTCTTCTAGCCATCGTTCTCTGTATAAGACTACCTTTTGATGTTTTTTGGGTGGTGAATTCATATTTTTCAAAGAATATCTAGACCTGCCAGGATGTGATTCCATAATTAAAAGGACAACCACTCAGAATAACAGTAAAAATAAAAACAGGATACACTATCTCTAAAGGATTAATAACAACAAAATGATACGATAAAAATTCGCATCACTTCGAACGCAATCCAAACAGGAATGAACTTCACAAAATGGCGGCCCTAATGTTGACAACTTATATACTGACAGATTTCCTGTACCACAAATCACGCAACGACAGCCGTCATCGACCAACTGAAGATACCTGTTTAGAACGCATCCAAAACACCTTACTCGTATGTGACGTCACCTCGCGGCGGTTGGACCATTCAAATTGACAGTCGCTTGAATTCAACGGACAATCTTCACCTTACCATCAAGGAGCGATCACGTATTTGTACCTGTAACTCATTTTGTACCTGTATCCTAAATTCTAAAAATACAATATATTTTATAATCAAAACTTAATAAAAGTATTCACTGAAGACAACCCTAGGATCCCTGCATCAACTCCCATAGGAGCCTAGGGCCGCAACATATGGTCCTTCACCCTAAGAAGAGGAGCGTCATAGTTCTTCTGCACCAGCGCCTACGAGAATCAAACCGCAAGCTTCGTCATCGTCGCTGATAGCTTCGTGAGTCACCTACAGCATCCCGTCAAAGAGGACTGGACCACGACAAGCACGCAACGGTCAAGACCAAGAAGCCGCGAGACTCAACGGTCGCAGACGTCGTCGGACGCCAACGGATATTTCGTCAAGGACATCTTTCAAAAGCTTCAATTCGTTGAATAATTCAGCAAGTGAATAACTCCACGAAATTCCATCCTACGAGTCGCCGTCGTTGAAATCAGTTTCAAAAAACCAACCAAGAATACAGCAAGCAAGATCGAATAACGGTTCAACATACTGTGAGTTCGTTCCAATATCCCTAATCCTAATTTTACCTTTAAATAATCTACAATTCCGAGGTTAGAGTTGTGCGGTGCGTTGTTGGGTACAAGACTGTTTACTCTACAGTCCGGCAAACCACTACCACCAAAAAATAGACTTCTAGCGCTCACGCCATACATCGACTCCGACAAATTATTAAAAGTAGGTGGCAGACTTGACAACACTTATTACAGTGATGACGTCAAGCATCCTGTATTGCTATGTAGTAAGCATCGACTTACCAAATTAATATTTCATTATTTTCACTTGCAATATTTACATGCAGCCCCACAATTATTATTGTCAAGTGTAAAGCAACTTTATTGGCCCTTAGGGGGTAGAAATCTAGCTAGAAGAACAGTTCTCGATTGTGTTAAATGTTGTAGATTCAAAGTGCAGACGGTTCAGCCCGTAATGGGTAACTTGCCTGCCGCACGCGCACAATTAGAATTTCCCTTTAGTAACACGGGCACCGATTACGCCGGGCCAATACTGATAGCTGACCGGAAAGGTAGGGGCTGCAAATTAGTCAAAGCCTGGATCAGTATTTATACGTGTTTTGCAGTAAAAGCGGTGCACCTGGAACTTGTCTTAGACCTCACTAAAGACGCTTTCATGGCTAGTCTAAACCGGTTTATTGCTCGTCGGGGTAAACCGACAAATATTTATTGCGATAACGCTACTTATTATACGGGTACTTGTAACGAATTGTACAAAGTACTAAAGTCGTCGAATATAACTTCAGATCTTGCTCAGTCCGGCATAAATTTCGTTTTCTCCCCTCCTTATTCACCACATTTTGGTGGCTTATGGGAAGCTACAGTAAAATCTGTCAAGCATCATCTACGACGTATTCTTAATTTAACGCATTTAACGTTCGAGGAAATGACGACATGCTTATACAAAATTGAAGCAGTGTTAAATTCCCGTCCCCTAACTCCTATCTCTAGCGATCCTTCCGATCTGACCTCCCTTACACCTGCTCACTTCCTCATTGGACGACCACTTATGTTTGCTCCTAATTCACAGATACCTGTACCAGAGGAGAAAATAAATGCTCTGCAACGGTTTCAAAGGGTCGAGCAGCTGAAACGTCATTTTTGGAGCAGATTCCAGCTAGAGTACGTTAGTCAACTTCAAAGGAAGACTAAATGGTTTTCATCTTTAGATAAATTGTCAGATGGAGCTCTCGTGATAATAAAAGAGAAAGGAGTTCCCCCTCTTTTGTGGCTACTGGGTCGCATAACCAAGCTTCACCCTGGCAAAGATGGAGTAGCGAGAGTAGCAGAGATTAAAACTCGAAAGGGAGTAATCAAGCGGGCATTCAATAATATATGCCCACTCCCAACATCATTGTAACAGACTGTAACATTAAAACTCTTTAATTGTAGGTACATTGAAGTACTTCAACGCGGGGAGCATGTTTAGAACGCATCCAAAACACCTTACTCGTATGTGACGTCACCTCGCGGCGGTTGGACCATTCAAATTGACAGTCGCTTGAATTCAACGGACAATCTTCACCTTACCATCAAGGAGCGATCACGTATTTGTACCTGTAACTCATTTTGTACCTGTATCCTAAATTCTAAAAATACAATATATTTTATAATCAAAACTTAATAAAAGTATTCACTGAAGACAACCCTAGGATCCCTGCATCAACTCCCATAGGAGCCTAGGGCCGCAACATATGTTTTTTTTTTTTTTTTTTTTTTTTTTTTTTTTTTTTTTTTTTTTTTAAGTTTTGATTATAAAATATATTGTATTTTTAGAATTTAGGATACAGGTACAAAATGAGTTACAGGTACAAATACGTGATCGCTCCTTGATGGTAAGGTGAAGATTGTCCGTTGAATTCAAGCGACTGTCAATTTGAATGGTCCAACCGCCGCGAGGTGACGTCACATACGAGTAAGGTGTTTTGGATGCGTTCTAAACATGATAGTCGCTTGAATTATTAAAGATAGTATCTCAGTCAAAACCCCTGTAGCAAATGCAACCATATTACTAAGGATAAATAAGATTGAATCTGCTTTAGCTATGGAATTTAAGATACTGCCTATTGGTTTATGGCAGAAATAAGGATAAAGATATTAATAGCTTGCTATCGCATAACTCAATAACGATCCGTTAATTTACATTCTTTATCCTGTTTAATTGGACTTTAGTAATTTCACCGGTTGTATTATCCTCACACCGGATTACAACAATGCGAACGCTGAACTTTTTTTTTATGTTAAGGAGAAGGCACACGAGCACTCAGGCCACCTGATGGTAAGTGGAATCTGAGACCCATAGACGCTGATGCTGCTGATGGGGCTGCCTCGATTCTGCAGCGCATCAGGTATGTTTGCGGATGCAAGAGTGGACTGCTTTTACGCCATCATGCGAAAACGCTGCACATCCCTGGTGCGCAGGGTGCGGGCCAGCTCCAACAGCATCTTGGCGACGTTAGCACAGAGGTTCGATTGTCAGTATGTGAATCATTGTTGTCTGGTTCACGTACTGGCATATCAGCCTAAGTAGGTTAGCTTAGTTTAAAACCTATGTGCTCAGTAAAAAAAAATATGTAATACTAACATTAGGTTAAATTTTTTATTTAATTTACTAACACTTTGTAATAATATTATGGTCCAAAGATGGCTGAATTAAATGATTTTGATTTGATTTGATAGACATTTGAATTCTCAAGATAATCCTAAGACATCAAATGCGTTGCCAACCCTGAGGACTAAGATGGAATGCCTCTATGCAAGTAATTTCACCGGTTGTCTTATCCCCACACCGGAACACAACAATGCGAACACTGTTGCTTGGCGGGTGGTTAATGGATAAAATGGTGGTAGCGATCCGGACGGACCCTGCACAGGGTCCTAATACTACTAAATTCAATTTGTGAAGTTATAATGCTCGAGCGCTAATTTTACAAACAGAAAAAAACGAAAATCTAAATATTTATATACTTACCTCTATAAACTATGAAAAAGAAGACTTACATTATAGTAAAGTTTTTCGTTCATGCAAACGGTCAGAGCCTCTATTTTACTGAGGTATTACATTGCTTTTGACATGTTTCCGTATTGTCCACGTTTTGATAGCTCTTATTTACTTGACGTAATGGCGCCCGAGTTAAAACAGTATGCAAACACGTCAAAGACAATATGGCTTTACCTAAATTTAATGGAAGACCGGGCCTCTTTCACTCGGTAAAACGATATTATTGCTTTCGTCGTGTTATCGTATTTTCTTATCTCAGACGCCATTACTGTCAAATACAATACGAAAACACCGTAAAAGGTAACTTTTCCATTACGTCACGAAAATTAACTATTAATACTTTAAGAGAAATAGTGGCATCTCAGACAAAACTCCTGTAGTTAGTTCGACCATATTACTAACAGGTGAGGTTTGAATCTACTAAGCTTATTTAATTTGAAATACCGCCTATTAGCTTATGAGGGCAGTATATAAATATATGACTAATTTTCGTGACGTAATAGAAAAAATACCGTTGTTAATTTTTTTTGGAAAACACCCGAGAGCAATACTATTTTACCGAGTTGAATGGAGGCCTAGATCTTGAAACTACATAATGTTATCGATGTGGGCTAATATTTCATGCAAGCTGAACTATGACGTCATTATTCATAAGCCCCGTAAGTGCGGGCTCGCCTTCATTAGGACCACATGAATAAGTAACAGGGATCCAGCGACAGGCATGTTTTATGGTTAAACTAAAATGAATATGCTGCTACTGTAGAGTGAAATTAAGAGGCTAAATATTATAACGTCGGTAGTTTTCCGCGATCTGGATGTCAATTACTATAACGCCTTTGTGTCTGTTCTCGGGATATATTAACCTTGATCATATCCCCTTAAAATGTTCCAGCCATTATTCATCAAACTAGCTTTAGTTTTTAAACCGGGCAGGAGCATATCGAACCATGCTCAAAGTAAGGTTCCGAACCCGTTAAGTACAAACACAAAAAACAACAAGTAACAACTAACTTTTCATCTTAGATGACTTTAGTTAGGTATAACACTTTAGTTATTCGTTAAATGCGCGTTTTAGCTGTTTTGATATATGACTGTAACAAAATTTTGCACTTAAGCATAATATTTTACAAACGAAAAATCTAAAAATTGCGGCGGAATGACAGACGGATGGATATGGCAAAATATTTAAATCGGTCCAGCCGTTCGGGACTTACAATGCCACAGAGCATCTGAATCGGTCCAGCCTTTTGAGACCTACGATGCCACAGAGCATCTAAATCGGTACAGCTGTTCGGGACCTACGATTACACAGAGCATCTGAATTGGTCCAGCCGTTCGTGATCTACGATGCCACAGACCATCTGAATCGGTCCAGTTTTCGGGACCTACCATGCCACGGAGTATCTGAATCGGTCCAGCCTTTCGGGACCTACGATGCTACAGAGCATCTAAATCGGTACAGCCGTTCGTGATCTACGATGCCACAGACCATCTGAATCGGTCCAGCCGTTCGGGACCTACGATGCCACAGAGCATCTGAATCGGTCCAGCCTTTTGAGACCTACGATGCCACAGAGCATCTGAATCGGTACAGCCGTTCGGGACCTACAATTACACAGAGCATCTGAATTGGTCCAGCCGTTCGTGGCCTACGATGCCACAGACCATCTGAATCGGTAAAGCCGTTCGGGACCTACGACTCCACAGATCATCTGAATTGGTCCAGCCATTTGTGACCTACGATGCCACATAGCATCTGAATCGGTCCAGCCATTCGGGACCTACGATGCCACAGACCATCTGAATCGGTCCAGCCGTTCGGGACCTACAATGCCACAGAGCATCTGAATCGGTCCAGCCGTTCGTAACCTACGGAGCATTTGAATCGGTCCAGCCGTTCGGGACCTACGATGCAACAGAGAGACACAATTTGCGTTATTTTTTATTTTATCGACAACAACACAAAAATATGCAACAGCCTGGTGATAAAATCCTAGCCACTGTTCCCTCTTGACCCTACATCGTGTTCCCTATTCTTGCGAAACGATCCTAAATAACGCGCTGGCTATGAGAGCCACAATTGTCCTGCGTTATTGTTGTTTTGGCATTACCCAAAGACATCATCATAAGTTATCTAATATTAAAGTTAACTAGTACCAGGGCGAGCGAGCTCTATTTGGGTGTATGTAGACGACACTATTAAATCACAATTTGATGGTGTCGTCTATATAATGCCAAATACCTCGGAACCCGATTTTCCGGCAGAACCCGAATTTTCCCGAAGATGACCCTTGACATTTTTTGACCCAAAAGGTCCCAATTCCGCAATATTCATTAAAATCATTAGAGCAATTTTCGAGAACGTGATTACAAAGAAAATATAGAATCACAAGGTTATGCTTTGTAACTAATACGAAATAATGTTATTTTTCCTTCTACCTATGTTAATTCCACTTATCTATAGTAACATTTCCGCTTACCCCGTAATCACAAGCGCCATCTATCGCAACCACATAAGTAGGGTATTATTGGGGATTCTGGATCATTTGTCCTCGCTGCGCTCGGATGATCCAGAATCCCCAATAATGATCCAGGATCCCCAATAGTTTCCATCGATCAGGGATCTAGTCAGATGATCCAGGATCCCCAATAGTTTCCATCGATCAGGGATCTAGTCGGATGATCCAGGATCCTCAATAGTTTCCATCGATCAGTGATTCAGAATTCCATAAACTCAACAGGTAAACGAATGACCTGACAATCCTTCAATGGTAAATTTGCATATTCTCGCCTCATAAATTTCTATAACAAAATATTTTGTAAAGAGAAGCAAAACCGGAGTGCCGTATAATTCAATTTTATATTACTTATATTTTTGTTTACGGCACTCCGGTTTATTTTTCATAAATTTATTTCTTTGTTTATTCATCTTTGTTTATTCATCTTTGTTCCTGTTAACACTTTCCACACAACCATTGCTGTACTAATGTTATAGGATAGTCCCGCTAACAGTTTTCTGGAGTGGCCAATTCCATACTAATTGTTTAAGGACAAGGCGGTCTTTCGATACGTTCCAAAGGGGCGCCTCCTCTGTACTGATATTTACTCAACCAAGATAATACTAGAACGCTGATCTATATATGCGACCGATCGTAAAAACTTTGATAGCGTGATTCAGGTCTTTTTCAATTATTACTGTCAAATCAAAATAAAAACTGCAAACTTTTTTTGATTTCAAGCTATCTTCAGTTGTTATTAAAAACCACATTATTAAAAGTGTTGATTAAAGTGAAATACATTAATTATTCCAATATTTGTGTATTATTCAAGTAATGAGAGATTGTTACGACATCTATTTAAAAAGGTAGGTACTTAACATCTGCTAGTCTGACGATAAAGTGACTCACGCGCTACTGTTACTAAGAACTGCTCAATGTTATTGTTAGCGTAAGATGGCGCTATTTGACAATGCTATTTGAATGGAATAATACAGTGAAATGAATCTGCGGTCTTTAATAAAGTAAAAATTTCGTAGGTGAACTGAAACTTTAATAAATAAATCGACTGAAACTATTAAGTTTATCTCAACACTGTAATCGTTCGCGATGTACATCAAAGTTCGAACATTGTTACGACATCTATTTAGGTAAATCAAGTGTCAACTTTATTGCTGATTGACAAGAAACTCCGCGCTGTGTTTACTAATCAAGAACTTCGTTAATCAATGTTAAGATGGCGCTGATTAATACAAATAATCGATATGAAACTAGCACGATGTTTTTACTGTTTACTAAGAACTTCGTTAATCAATGTTAAGATTGTGTGCATGAATGCAATAAAGTAAAATAATTTCGAACCTTGAGAGCCATTACATAGCATGCTGTATGACATGTAAATAATAAGAAGCGTAAGTAATTTATGTTCATGCTTCACATGATTCGAACAAATATATGTGTTTTTCTTTCTTCTTTATAGCTAAAGCCGATTCACAAATTCTGAGAGTTAAAAAAGTTATTTAAACAATAAGTATAGTAAGTCGTTGCTGTCTTCAAGCCAACCAGTGCCTGTTTTATATTTCCTTATTTTTTTTTTTTTTTTTTAATAATAAATATCAGGGGAACAATCTCATACAAATTGACCTAGTCCCAAACTAAGATCTAGGCTTGTACTATGGGTACTAGACAACGATATAAATACTTATATAGAGAAATAAATACTTAAATACATAGAAAACATCCAAGACTCAGGAACAAATACTCGTGCTCATCACACAAATATCTGCCCATACCGGGAATCGAACCCGGGACCGCTAGCTTCGTAGGCAGGGTCCCTACCAACTCGGCTAACGCATCATATCGTCTTCATAGTTAGGCTACATTCGGTACATAGAAACGCATTAAAGTACATGCAGCTACCAAATACGAATAAGGTTTCAGGTTAACGCAACAAGCTGGCGCCGCGCCTTATAGGTGTAAAGGATTGGGAGTGATTCACAATAATTATATTTTATTTTCTAATAGACGAACGTCTGTAATGCAGAATTAAGGTTTGATTTTGTTTGGACAATCTCATTTGAAATAAAATTATATTACTAATAATTTTAATTGGTAACATCTAAATGCAGCCTTAGTTTATAGGGTTATAAATGGAGCTTCCATTTATTTGAGCATTCAATTGGTAGTGGCAGTGCAGTGAGTGAGACAAGTAATTAAAAAGAAGCAGCAAGTATGTACGTAATATTTTTTATTTTTTATTATTTATTTTGATTGTGTTTGGTTAGTGATGCTTATTCAAATACTTTTAATAAAAATAGGTCGGCAGTGTTCAATCCGTTCGATTCCGATGAGGAGATTAGCTGTGCCCAGCAACAGACTGCATCTACCGCTTCTACGAGTGCAGCGAAAGTTAAGACGGTAAAGGCGAAGCAGAGAAGAACTAAGAAGGCGGCGGAACTGCACGGCTGTGATTCAGACCTGGAGAGCGTCGCGAATGCATCAGCTGCTCAACCGAAAAAGAGACGAGTCGCTGTGTTTCTTGATTCCGAGGTAAGATGCCTATCTTGGGCGATTGTTTATCAAAACATACTTCGAGGATACGATAGCTTAGTTGGTAGTGACCCTGCCTACGAAGCTAACGGTCTCAGGTTCAAATCCGGTAAGGGCAGATATTTGTGTGATGAGCGCAAGTATTTGTTCTCAACTATTGGCTAGGTCAATTTGTGTAAGATTGATTTTATTATTATGATGATTTCATTAAAACTGTTTTTACCCAACTTTAAGCCGATTTCAGTTGGACTGACCTAGGTCATGATAACAGTTTGTCGCTGGATTTTTTTAATAATTTAAGTGATTTTCTTAATTGTATTTATAAAGGTGAATAATATAAGGTTGCTAAATAATTTCAGGGTGACGAAGAGGAACCGATCAGGGCCGCTCCGCTACGTAATTTTTTGACAAGAAGGACGGGCTCCGGGTACACGCTGCAACGAGATCCCAGCCGGCGCGGGGAGTACTACGTCGAACTCCGAGTCTTCACCACGCGGGAGCTTGAGCCGGTAGCGACGGAAGCAACCAGGTGGAAACATGCCTTTTTCACATATAAAGGGGCTGTAAATAATAATAGCCCAGTTTTCAAAGCGGTCAGACAAGTTGCTCAGGCTGCTAAAGAAGAGTATAAAGGCGTGCAGCCTGTGTTGTACCCGTCAAATACTTTTTAACTAATTTTAGTTATGTGTTTATTGTAATCTGCTACTTTACAGTCGGTTTAAAGGCAAATTTAAAACTTTTGCGGTTTTCAACAAATGTAATTATTACAAAACAAAGCTCGTCTTACATAGAACAAAAATAGTATAAGATGTTCTTTTGCGATGTATGTAATGTTTCCGTTCCAAAATTAGCAGCACATAAAAAGACTAATATCCACAAGTCTAATAGTTTGTTAAGTACGCGGCTTGAAAACGTTTATATAATAGCTAATGCTTTTCGGAGTAGAATTGTTAGTTATAAAGTCAATCCCTCAAATACGAATATTACCCCAGATTCATTTTTATGTGAAAACTCTGATATAGCACAACAACTTATTAAAGATTCATTACAAAAGCATGTCTCACTCAAAGTTAATTTGGAACTTTTCGTAAAGTATTGTTTGCCAAAAAATAGTGAAAGTTCCATTAAGTCATTTAACACTAAATACGATATAGTTTTGCAGAGTACAGACGTTTTATCATTATATAAATCACTTGCTGATGTACTAATTACTAAATGTGCGGAATTTGAGCTCTCGGAATCAGGATGGACAATCGAATCAGTTAGTCACTTAGAGATAAACATAGTAAAATACAATCCTTTGAGAGCTGGATCGTTTATACCATTACCAAAACATATTGCTAATACAAAAGCTTGTTTGAATATAAATAATGAGGATAATCACTGTTTTATATGGTCTATAATGGCTCACTTGTATCCTAGCAAGGTTAACTCAAACAGAGTCTCATCTTATCCCAAATACCAAAATGTTTTAAACACTTCCGGCATGGCATTTCCACCAAGCATCTCTGATATAAGGTGGTTCGAAGCCAACAATACTGATATTAGTTTTAACATCTATGGTTTAACAAAAAATGGTAGTGTTATGGGCCCTTTATATAAAACCGCTAATCGTAAATTACAGCACATCAACTTGTTATTAATAACTAAAAATAGTAAGGCACACTTTTGCCTAATAAAAAACTTTGAGAAACTTGTTCGCAAACAAATAACTAAACATAAATCTAAGATACATTTGTGTGAAGATTGTGTTTTATATTTTTCAACAGAGGAAAAATTAATTCAGCATAGTTGTGCAGGGGTACAAACTGTTTTACCAGAGGCAAATACACAACTTTTTTTTTCTAATTTTGAAAGAACTCAGGAGGTGCCTATTGTGATCTATGGTGACTTCGAAAGCTTATTACGAGAGTATTCAGATAAAAGTAAATCTATGTACGTGGAAAATATTCAATTGCATGAGGCATCTTGCTTTGCATATTACATTTGTTGTAGAAGCGAGCCTTATTTAAACGACTATGTTTCTTATCGCGGTCCCAACTGTTCGAAAAAGTTTGTGGAGTCTATATGTAATGATGTGCAGCGATTGTACTCAATATTATCTGTCAGCAAACCTATGATTCCGCTTACGCTAGAGGAACAGCTATCATTTGAAACTAGCACTGCTTGTCATATTTGTAAAGACAAGTTTTCATCTAGTGATAACATTGTAAAGGATCATGATCACTTCACAGGTCGATATAGAGGGCCCGCTCACAATAGTTGTAATTTAAATTCAAAACCTTGCCCATTTATACCAATAATTTTTCATAACCTTTCCGGATATGACTGCCATTTGTTTATTAATGAACTCACAAACGTATGCGGTCGAATAAACCTTATCCCAAAAAATAAAGAAAAGTATATTTCGTTTACGAAGTTCATTCCAATAGACCAGCAAAATGTAGCTCAATTAAAATTTATTGATTCTTTCAACTTTTTGAGTTCAAGTTTAGACAATTTAGTAAATACAATGAAAAAAGATGATTTCCAACATTTAAAATCATTTTTTGGAGATGGGGCCAAGTTTGATATAGTGCGAAGAAAGGGTGTCTATTGTTACGATTATATAAACTCTTGGCAACGTTATGAAGAAACCCAGTTGCCTCAGGCTTCCAATTTTTTTAGTAAACTCTCATCAGAATCTGTATCTTCTGAGGATTATAATCATGCCTTACATGTTTGGGAAACTTTTGCTATTAAAAACTTAGGAGAATATACAGATTTATACTTGAAATGTGATGTGCTTCTTCTATGTGACGTTTTTGAAAAATTTCGAAGCATGAGCCTTAAATACTACAATCTTGATCCCTGTTATTACGTATCGTCACCATCATTAAGTTGGGATGCTATGTTATTATACACAAAAGTAAAATTGGATCTACTCTCCGATATAGATATGTATCAAATGCTGGAAAACGGAATAAGAGGAGGTCTTGCTCAATGTTCACATAGATACGCAAAGGCGAATAATAAATATCTTCCAGATTTTAACATTAACGAGCCGAATAGCTTTTTAGCCTATTTAGACTGTGTAAATTTATATGGATATGCAATGATGCAGCATCTGCCAACAGGAAATTTCAGGTATCTTAACGATGATGAATTAGCAAACTTTAACGTTGAAAAACAGTCACGCGATTCTGATACCGGTTTTATACTTGAAGTCGACCTTCACTATCCTGTTGAACTTCATGAGTCTCATTCAGATATGCCATTTGCAGCTGAAAAATTTGCTCCTAGAGGAAGCAAAAATAAAAAATTAATTGCTAGCCTCTACGACAAACATAGATACATTATTCACTACATGCATTTAAAAGAATGTTTGAAAAATGGTCTTGTTTTGTTAAAAACATATAAAGTTTTAGCTTTCGATCAAAGTAACTTTTTAGAACCATACATATCTTTAAATACCACCTTGAGACAAAATGCTAGCTCAGATTATGAAAGGGATTTTTTCAAAAAGCAAAACAATTCAATATTTGGCAAAACGATTGAAAATAAAAGAAAACAGGTTGATGTAAAACTTGTTAATATCTGGAAAGATCATTCAAATAACACAAATAAATTTTGCGGCGCGGAAAAATACATAAGTGCTCCCAACTTCAAAAACTTGGCAGTTATATCTGATTCATTAGTAGCAATTCAGTTGCAACAGACAAAAATCGTTTTAGATCGACCCATATACGTGGGTTTCTCTATTCTAGAAATAGCCAAAAGTCATTTGTATCGCTTTCATTATGATGTGATGAAACGTGTTTATAAAAATAAAATTCATCTTTGTTATACGGACACTGATAGTCTTTTGTATTTAATTCATACAGAAGATTTCTATGAAGATATCAAAACACACATAAAGTATTTTGATACTAGCAATTTTGATGCTAGCAACATATTTAATATGCCCTTAGTGAACTGTAAAATTCCAGGATATTTTAAAGACGAAATGGGGGGTGAGATCGTGAAGGAATTTGTAGGTTTGAGAGCAAAACTATATTGCATAGATACCCAAATTTCAACAATCAGGAAAGCAAAGGGAATAAAAAAGTGTGTTACAAAAAAACTTAATATTAATAAATACAAAAATGCTTTATTTCAAAATGAATGTTTTAGAGATAATATGTGTGTAATAAAATCAAAAAATCATAAAATTTTCACGCAAAAAATCAATAAGCTAGTTCTTACAAGGGATGATGATAAAAGGTGTGTATTAGAAGATAATGTTTCGACTTTGCCTTGGGGACATTACAAATTAGCATTTTAATGTGGCAGCACTGTAAAGTAATAGAAATTTAATGCAAACGTGTGAATTGTAACATTTTTATTATTTTTATAAAAACAATAAATGATGAATGTATGCCTATTGTTTTTCTTTCATTTACCTCCGCCAGCTAATTAATCACGTGCTTAGTAATAAACCCGCCTAACTCAAAACTATTAATATTTCCATATTTCAAGACGCACTCTTGATTTAAAATAAGTTGGCTTTTTTTATTTTGAGTTACGCTAGTTTTACACCTATTGCAATCGTATTATCATGACTCGATCGCTTCTACTGTCAAGTCAATAAGAGCTATCACAACGTTGATAATACGTTAGCAACAGGGAAACAATCAGACAATATAGAGTGAGGAGCCATTAATAAAAATTATTAAATGGGACAACCTCACACAAATTTACCCCAGTTCCAACTAAGCTCTAGGCTTGTGTTAGGGTACTAGACAACGATAAACATGCTTATATAAAGAAATAAATACTTAAATGCATAGAAAACACCCCAGACTCAGAAACAAATACTCATGCATGCATTACACAGATATTTGCTCTGAGCGGGAATCGAACCCGGGACCGCTAGCTTCGTAGGCAGGGTCTCTACCAACTAAGCCAGCCACGTCACCAATAGAGTGGCTGAAATATTGATTAACTTTAAGAATTTAATTAAACAAAGTTGCTATTCTTTTATTTCGTTATAATTGAGATTCAGACAAGGAATTTGATACTGTTGCAGAGAAACAAGTCATAACATGTTAAAACGAGTTGTCCCTGCTTGTTTAACTTTGGCTCGGCGCGTAGGAATGTGGCTACGTAAAGAGTTGCTGACGCGGCGTGCGCGCAATTCGACTTTATCTTCTTAGTGTATGACCCAAGTTAAATAATAAAAATTTAATGTCGGTTTGTAGTTCCGCTACAATACTGTTGCAGAGGAAACAAATCATGACATGTTATAACGTGTTATCTCTGTTTATTTAACTTTGGTTGCACGTAAAATAAGTTCCACATTCTATATGAACATCATTTATTAAAATAAGGTTGATAATAATATTAAACTTAATAAGGTGAAAGTACAACAATAATAATTAAATAGCAGGCAGACTTCTTATAAACCATTGTCTTTACTAATTTACACTTAATGAGACAAAAAATAACATATTTATAACGCCAAATTATTTATAAATAAACATAAATTAAAGAAATTTATGATAAAATTAAAACAACGCTACATTAATTACATTACGGAAGAAAAATAATAATAATTAACATTTTTCTTCCTTAATTCAAACTTCGTTGACAATAACTTATATTAATTGGCTCTACAAAGTAAGTAAATAACAATATAATTGGCATAAATTGATTTTATAATTCAGAACTATAATATAAAATAAACATGGAGATATAATAGAAATAAGTCACAATTATACATATATAACTAACACCGAAATTAATCACTTTCAAGTTTTTTCATAATTTTTTTTAACACATTTTCTGTGCTGTCCAACACTTCATCATACGGATCACACACGAGATATTGCGCACTAACTGAACGATCACTGTAACACTCGTCCATTGTCTCAATGTTTATTTTAATTAAATATCGTCCATTGCGAATGTTATTTTTAATTACAAATGATGATCCTTTTCTACTACGATCCTTTTTATTAATACCCGATTTGGTATTTAATGCTTTCAACTCCCTTTTGTCCCGCGGAGCGTCAGGCTCTCGCGTTACGGTTGCGTTACACATGTTTTCTCTACGGGCTAAAAGCTCTTGCCGCTTTTTTTCCACTTTTTCCATGTAACCGTCAACGTCTTGAGCATAATAAAAAGGATGATCCTCCGGCACATCGTGGAAAACGGGGCTGACATCATATATGCTGCCAAAATCAAGTCGATCATTCTGCGTGCTGTCTTCCATAATTATCTGAAATATAAAAGTGTCATAAGTTTTTATTTAATAAAAATGGCAATAAATCCAACATAACTGGATGAAGCAATAAAAAATAGATTTACTTACCTATATATTTTAAATACGCGGGACCCACGTTAGAAGCGAGACAAATGTCGACTGCGACTGACGCTCGAGTAGCAGCAATTTAGATCTCGGTGTATAATATTCTTCGCCTAATATAAGACAGGAATGTGTAATTAGAGAAATGATAAAGACTTACAAAGATAATTCATTGATTTAGGATGATTATATTATTACAAGTATTTATTTGATATTATATTAAATTACTGAACAGAAGGCGAAATGAAATTTATTAAACAGCCTGTGTCAATAGAAATCAGCAAAATAAGTGATGGATCACATTGCACTAATTATAATAACAGACATAGTATGCTTCTTCCCAACTCTATACGATGTATTATATGTGGACCATCAAATTGTGGAAAAACAAATATAAATAACTTTATTGCTTCATGAAAATGGGTTAAAATTTCGAAATGTCTACATTTACTCTAAAACAACTTTTCAACCTAAATATAGATTTTTAGAGGAAGTTCTTAAAAGAATACCCGAAATTAAACTGTTTATGATCCACGATGAAAAAGAGGTAATCTCTCCTCATGAGGCGATGCCCAATTCAATATTTATCTTTGATGACGTAGCTTGCGAAAACCAGACTAATATTCGTAATTACTTTTGTATGGGCAGACATAAAGGAATAGACTGTTTTTATTTAACGCAGACTTACTCTAAAGTGCCAAAGCAATTAATACGAGACAATGTTAATTTTTTGATAATTTTTAAACAAGACGATATCAATTTAAAACATATTTATCGTGAGCACGTAAATTCTGACATTAGTTGGGAAAAATTCAAATCGCTTGCCGCAAATATATGGAAAGATTCACATGCGTGTCTTATAATTAACAAAGATTGTAAATTAAATAATGGTCGATATAGAAAGTCATTCGATGTTTTTGTAAAATTTGAATAAATATAAATGATGACTAAAATAAAATCACTTTACTTATAACAATAAGAAACATCGGGGGTCTTTTTAGACCGCGTTATTGATTTGCCATGGAGACAGACATAAAAACACAATTAATTAAATCTGTAAAGAATATTAAAAATAAGTTAAAGAAGATGCAGCAAGAGGAGGATGATTTAGAATTAAAAAATAAGAAGATTTTGAAACCATTAACCGATCCGCTAGAAACCATGATGTTTCTTCATAATTCTCCTAAGCAAATAACATCTTATAATGAAAATAAGCATAATAACAAAAATATATTATCAAATGATGTAAACGCGGATTGTATCAAAAAGGATAAAATAAATATTCCCAACATACTTGAAATAAAAACTCCTACGAAAATGGAAAATAATGTGGCAAAAGTAAAAAGCTTTGAGGATGTCGATTCTTATTTGCAAGTCCCAAATAAACCTTTTAATGTTGCCTTTGGAGTAAGACATGACGGTGAAACACTTATGATAGGAAATTCACCTGCAACGCTTAAATCTTATGGGGAGAATTCTCCTAATAAAATATCTACGATTAATGTAAATGATAAAAGTTATGAACTAACGCCGGGTTTAAAAGAGCTTTTATTTCAAAGTAAACCGAATTGCGACAAAATAAATGAAAAGGATAAAATAACCTATAAAGATATTTTGGTGCACACTAATGTCCATAAGAGAGGTTTTAGTCCTCAAGGTCAGATACAAGGTAATTCAGGAATGAAATACTGTCAAATTATTAAACCCCTATTTCAAGAATCCAGCACGGCAAAGCAAGGTGGTAATCTGCCTTCCTTAAAAAAATATAATTCAAATACGGATTTTGTATATTGGGATGATCCTAATGAGTTGATTGAACGTTTAAAAATTTTAATTGCTTCTAAAGATGCTGGCAACACTAACCATGATAACGAAATAATTTCGATTATAGAAGAACTAAAAGAAGCAGACATCATTAAGGAATAAAAAGACTTCAGAACCAACTGTTGATTCAGTCTCATTGTGTTGGTTGAACATGAATGTAGATAAGTTTGGACACCATGTGTTAAAAAAGCATAAAATGAATAATTTTAATGAACCTCCCTTGGCTTTCATAAACGTTACCGATTGTTTTGATGCAAAAAATAAGATAATTAAACATATTGGAAAGCCTGTCGATCCAGAGGACTGCGCCACAAAACAGTATGTTGACAATACTGCAGATAAATTGTTTAATAAAATAAAATTAATTAATCAAACATTAGCTCAGCTAGAGACAGAAGTAAATAGCCTGCAACAAAGTATTGAAACAGTTTCATTTAAGAACAAATACAAGAAATGAGTAAAGCAATCGTAGTAAACGAAATACATAAACAAGCGCGGAAAAACTTTCCTCGAAGACATGTAGTGATGAAAGATATAGATGATTTATGGCAAGCTGATCTTATTGATATGCAATCTGTTTCAAACAATAATTTACAGTTTAAATATATTTTAGCCATTATTGATACTTTTTCTAAGTATGCGTGGGTATATCCATTAAAAAAAAAGAGTAAGGAATATATAACTCAAGCTTTTTGTGATTTGTTCCAAAAAAATCGAATACCCAAAAACTTGCAAACTGATTTAGGAACTGAATTCTATAATAAAAAAATAAAATCATTACTTGAGTTACATAAAATAAACCATTACTCTACATACTCTACTAAAAAAGCATCTATAGTGGAAAGATTCATAAGGACTTTTAAGAATAAATTGTACAAGCAATTTAGTTTAAAAGGAAACTATAAATGGATAGGAAACACACTTTCGGAAGCAATTAATGAATATAATAATACGATACATAGAACAATAGCTCTTAAACCAATTGAAGTCAGTGAAAATAATAAGGATGCTGTATTACAGAAATATAAAAAGCTTTTATCAAAGAGGAGTTCAACAAAGGAAAAAAATAAATTTGCAGTCGGAGATTCCGTTCGTATAAGCAAATATAAAGGAACATTTGAAAAAGGATATACTCCCAATTGGTCAACTGAAATATTTACTATTACGAAAGTACAAAACACAAACCCAATAACGTTTATCATAGAAGATGCTAGACATCGACCCATCTTAGGATCATTTTATGCTCACGAATTGCAAAAACCTAAATATAAGAACATTTATCTTGTAGAAAAAGTATTGAAGAAAAATGGTCGAAAATTATATGTAAAATGGTTAGGTCTACCTTCGCAAGAAAATAGTTGGATTGATAAAACAGAAATCTTATAAGCAGCAAACATCATAGTTTAAGCGCATTTTAATTGCGCACTTGAAACTGGACAGAGTATTTCATCGAAACAAAAAATAACTTATTTATTAATAATTTATTTACAATTCAACAAAAATGGTAGGGTCAAAACCTAAATCGAATGGAAAAAACAAGAAAAAAATTGTGTTCACTCCCTCACAGAAAGCCAAGTCTGGCGCTGGTTTTAAAAACACTTTCAAAAATATTGTTTCTCTTACAAAAAAACATATTAAAAAGTTAAAACCTACATGTAAAAAAGCGGCTATTGAGTTAGCAGTTGCTGTTGCACGAGAATTGACGAGGGATTCAGATACTTCAGTAAACATTCCCGGGTGATACCTGTGCCAAAAGTTGGAGGAGTTTTGCCCCTAATACCCATTTTTGCCGGATTGTCTGCTGCAGGTGGTTTAGCAGGTGGCGCAGCTGGTATTGCTAGAGCGGTAGAAGCTATTAAGTCTGCTAAACAACGTTTTCAAGAACTCAAGAGGCACAATCAAAAAATGGAAGAATTAAATTTAGGAAGAGGGTTGCATCTCAAAGAGCACAAGAATGGATTAGGAATTTATTTTAAAAATAAAAAAAACTAATGCAGAGGCTACCTAAACGAGCGTTAACTAACATCGACATTCTCGAATATTGCAAAGAAATTCCCAATTTTCGAGGAGTTTTCATGCGAGATCAGTTGCCAAAACGTCCATTAAAAAAAGAATGCGGAATTATTAATCTTGATAGTTCCCGGAATTCTGGCACTCATTGGGTAGCCTATGCAAAATTAAATAATTATATCGAATATTTCGACAGTTATGGTAATTTAAAACCACCTGAAGAATTTTTAAAATATGTTGGCTTAAATATTTTTTATAATTACGTTAACAAGCAAAAAACTCATCCTTTCATTTGCGGCCACTTGTGTATAGACTTTTTAAACTCATTTTGGGATCTTCATAAATAGCTTACACTTTCAAAAAACATTTTAGTCAATAACAATGTCTATTACATTCACAATCACTGGAAATGAATCCATTCTTCGATCAGAATTAAATACTCATTTAATATTAGAAGACGATTACGAGTGCGGCTTACTGTATTTTTCAACATTTAATTCAATACCTAATATTACTGACAGCAACAATGTATTCGCTTACGGTAAACAGAAGGATATTAAAATTCCTTGCGGCGCATATGACCTGTCTGATTTATATGAATATTTAAAAAGTAATATGAACAATTGTCAGTTTAAAATCGTTCCTAACAACAATACTTCTAAATGTTCAATTTTTTGCAGCGAACCGATTAATTTTAAGGTAAAAAATAGTGTAGGTGCATTATTAGGGTTCTCAGAGATGTTGGATCCAAATAAATGGCATGAATCAGTCAACCCTGTATGCATTATTGCTGCGTCTGTGATACGGATCGAATGTGATCTTGTCCAAGGTTCCTATACGAACGGTTTGCCTACACATATAATTCATGAATTCGTGCTTAACAGTCCGCCCGGATATCAAGTAATTGAAGTACCTAAAAATATAATATATTTTCCTCTAAAGAAGAAACATATTTCGTCAATTACGGTGAAAATATTAGATATACAGGGAAATCTAATTAATTTTAATAACGAAAATATTAATATAAGTCTTCACTTGCGAAAGTCAAAATGATAATTTTTAACGATGATATCTGTAACAAAATACAAAGACAAAGTCGTTCTAACTCCACTGTCAAGCGCAACGTCAGACGAACTAGACGCAAAAAGGTTGTAGCAATAACAAAAAGTAATAAAGAGTTTCTTCGCGCTCTTGGATTAAAAATATGAGCATCCTCCATATAACCGACGATCCACAATTCGACAATTCAATTGAAAGTTATGAAATCCATACTTATAACCCATACAATAACAGTTTTAATGAAAATGATGAAATACGAATACCTATCCATCAGCAAGATATATACGTATTACCTTCAGCTAGCGCGTTATACATAGAAGGATATTTTTCTATAACAGCTAAAGACGTGAGTGGTGTAAAAAAAGTGAAAAATGTTAAGTTGACAAATAACGCTATATCATTTCTTTTTCAAGATATTAGATATGAAATGAATGGGATTGAAATAGATCGAATTAGAAATGTTGGAATCACTACTACAATGAAATCTTTAGTCTCAATGAATGGTGGAGAAAGTAAAGCTGCTGCAATGTGGGGTTGGAACGTGGACGGATTTGATGATCACAGTGGAAGATTTAGTATTCTTTTACCACTTAATAAACTATTAGGTTTTGCGGAGGATTACAAGAAAATAGTTATTAATAGTAAACATGAACTAATACTAAATAGAAGTAGTACAAATCTTAATGGTGTTGTAACCGAAAAAGATGATTCAGTGGAAGTTAAGGTAAATAAAGTTCAATGGCGCATGCCGCATGTTAAAGTTTCAGATCATCAAAGGCTTGCATTGCTTAAACATTTAGAAAAAGATAAACCTATGCAAATAGCGTTTAGAAATTGGGATTTATATGAATATCCATTATTACCAAAA